>JABUQX010112018.1:0-10010 GCA_015478945.1 Trachelipus rathkii | reverse complement strand
GAGAGAGATCCTCGCCCCACCGAAGTCACCTCACCACCCGTACCCGTTGACATGAGTTTGACTTTCTATTGTATTAGCCGACGGACACCGCAACACCTACCTTACGGCAGAAGACAGGAACGGTACGTGCCAGGTCTACATATGAACAACATGTGTTTTCATTACAGGAGCACCTAGCAATGTGCACGGTTCTGCCATCCCGGTCGATTCCCGGACGTTGGTTCTGTTAGTTCAGTATCCAAATGGTGTTCCATGATTTTGACAATAACTTGACGGTAGCTCCGTAATTTTGTGGACGGAGGTTTAACCAATATTGGCAGACGAGTATGGGTGGAGAATCGGTACCGGACCGAGGATAAACGCGCATAACTCACCGTACATGCACGCGCACCAAGTAGCTCTCCTCATAAATGTGGTAGTGGTGAACTGCTAGATATAGTATAGCTGATCGGGCGCGGGACATTTACCACAGACCTAGATAGGCGGATGAAATCAAGATAATTTCTGGACACTATGTTGTCAGACCTTCCTCGTGGACGTACCATTACAGATCACGCTCAAAATTTGTACTGACCAGCATGAAGGATGCCCAGCATATACAGCAAGGGGGCTGTGCAACATAATCTAAACGTAACACACCCCGGGAGGTGGATAGGAACATGGGGTCCTATTATTCCGTGGCCTCTAGATCAGCCGGACCGTTACTCAACTGGAGTATTACCTGTGGGGCTAACTGAAGAATCGTGGTCTACGGTGGGTACACAACACCCATAGCAGCATCAGTTAATTACCTGTTAAGTCGAATCACTCATGCTTGTCCGATAGTCGACTCCCGAAAATGTCACATTGGCAACATGACAATTTAACGGTGGATCAGACGGGCTGAACTTGCGTATGGAATAATTGGAGCAGACATTTTGCGAAACGCGGCGTATATATGTATACATGCACTAGTACGATGAAGACAAATGTATAACTACATAAAGATCAGAAGTACTACGGCCAGGATTTCATGGCTATACCGAAATAATGACTTATGTATGGACTGGTAATTAAACGGATGTGTACAGAGTTATATTAATCATTTCCTGTTATAAATCATAAACTGTTCAACTCGTAACTAACTATTTAATAGTAACCTAATATAAAACTACCTGTGTATAATGGGTGGTTTCGGCCCTATTCATGAGAGTGTTCCATAAACCTTCAACTAACGATTTTTTTGGTAACGTAATTTTTTTTTTTTTTTTTTTTTTTACGGCAGCAGCACGTATTTTTTCCGCGTGTATTGAGAGTAAACTACCATTTGAATCGAGATGACTGCTCTATGAAGCCGAGCTAAATAATTGTTTTGCCTAATGGAAATGATGTCAGCTTTATATTTATCGCGAACGCACACGGTTTTATTGATAAATTCTGGATTGACTTCATGAGGCAATTTCGCAATACAGAAAGACGGCTCTTTTATTTTCCGTGACAAGTTTCTCATAATTGACTATCATTGACGGAAATATTCGTTGTTGCACATTAGCTGAAACCACACACGCACAACACCACACACACACATCACAGAAAAACAACACACAACGACACACATATATATATATACTGTATATTATATATATATATATAGTATATATATATATATAGTATATACTATAATACTATATTATATATACTATATAGTATATAATACATATATATTTATAATAACTATATATAACATATAGTATATATATATATATATGATATATAGTATATTATATTATATATATATATTATAATATACTATATATACGTATATATATACTATATATATATATATATATATATATATATTATATATATATATATAATACTATATATAATATATATAATAGTATATATTATTTATATATATATGAGTAACCTGGGTGTTATCGAAAGAATGCGCCATTTAAAAATTCAAAATAAATAAGTAAAGAAATTAAAAAATGCTAAGCATGTATTAATAGAAGTAGCATTTGAGCGAACCTACTCTTAGTGCTAAATGAACATGCAGTGCACATGACAATAACGCGGTAAATGAATGCATCGTTGTTAACAGGGAGCTTCCCTCCCCGTTCCCCACCGACCTGTGGAGTGGCTGGAAAATATAAATATATCTTTATTGTGCTTTAGGTAACAAATGTAATAAAGGCATATAGAGTTTTGTTTAACGAAATTGGAAAGCGATCTGGCGTAATTAGGTCCATGGAAGTATGAAATTTTGCAGGACAATTGTTTTTTCAGCGGCTGCGATTTTGTCTAAATTTATTTTTAGACTTGTCGTTCACTTACGGATCATTTACAACCATTTCGTTATAAGTTTTCATGAAATGCAGTGTAAAAGATCAGCTGGGTGTCGGTTAGATATTGGAATAATTTCGTCCAGAGTTATAAATATTGATATTTCTTGCATGCCTAGCTTGGCCAATATAATAATAAAACACAAGGTTTCCTACAATCATGAAGTATTAATAAGTACATTATTTCATAATTATCTATTAAAAAAACAAAATAAAAAAAAAAATAAAAAAAAAAACATTCCAATAACAAAGCAAATGGCGCATTGATAAACCAACAAAAATTAACCGCGAATAAAAAGAACCAGATGTTTTCGGTACCGGAACAACAAAAATTTTGATTGGCGAATACTACCGTTACATCGGTACTTTCAAAAAGTGTTGGCGATACACGGTATCGGTACAGAAAAAGTATCGGCCCGCATACCATGTACCCGGTACATGTCCGCGGTACTCGCCCATCATCTGTATTATATATATTCCTCCTCATCCTCCTCCTCCTCCCCACGACTGAGCTGGGAATGGTGTGAGCAGACATGCACCAGAAATCTGAGGCATGCATGAGCATTCTTAGGGTATAAATAATTAAGTGGTAGCGGAACCCAAGCCCAGCCACCACTACCCTTTAAGTCGCCTCTTACAACACATAGAAAGTACATTGTGGAGATAATTTATTTCCCTCACACAGGGATATATATATATATATATATAATCATATATATCTATATATACTATATATATATATATACATTTATATATATATATATGAATATATATATAACTATCTATATATATATATAATATATATATATATATATTATATATATATATATATAATTGGTATATACTATTATATTATTATATATATTAATATAATATAGTATATATATTGTATATCTATATATATATATATATATATATATATATATATATATATACAGTTTATACACACACACGATTAAATATAATTGTTAAAGATTGGTGAGTGTTGTCTCTGTTCCTTTCTCCTCCCTTCCCTCCTGCCCCTTACGTCTCATTGCGTTGGCACCATTTCTATATTAAAGTTAATTTAAAGAATAAATAAAGGTTCCAAGAAAAAGGAGAGCCATCATTCCAAATTTATTTATTTTGAGTTTTAATTCTCCCTCGATTTGACAAGTGTCCCTCCATTCTTTTTATTTATTCTTGAGTTTTCTTAGATGTTAAGTATTAGAATAATTTTGAGAACTGCGTTTGGTTTAAGCGTGCTTTTTTTTTATGAAATTTTATTTCCTTTTATTTTTGAAATTATTAAATAGGAAGGAATGCAGTATAATTTGGACGTTGAATATTTAATGTTAAAAGATTTGCATTATATGTGGAGCATTGGGGAACCGTTTCCTCAAATGGATCATTGTTTCCTGGATCATAATTGTTGGGACTATGAATGGATCTTTTAGTAATGATAAGAGATTTGTAGTTGGGAACGATTTAGTGTTTTTGTTTTTTTTTTTTTTTTTTTTTTTTTAATTTCCTTGCGGACCATTTGTGTTCGTTTAGAAATATAGCACTAAGGGCCACTTTCCCCATCTGAGCTTACGCTCGATTTGATTTGAATTAAACTGATAAATTCTTTGGGTAAACCAAAAATGGGTTTCCCCAACATGGTTTAAGCGTTAAGTCAAGCTTAAAGTTAAAGTGCCACTATTCATGAGTTAAATCTTTCATTTACGTTGAAGGAATGCCCTTCTGTGTAGTTTTAAGTTGTGTTCGTTGCTATTTCAATATCAAATTTTACATATATTGAAGGATGGAATGCAGATAAAATTATGAAGTCTAGCTTTTGTTACATTTTTTTTCTTCCGAAAACTGTAACGCCCTTCTCTATGATTGCTAAACCACTAATGGAGGTTTCTGTAGTGGTGGGATATGGTATTGTAAATGTCAGAGTAAGTCATAAGGTTACAATAATGTAGTGGAATATGATTTTTTCATTGAGGAGGTTTTTACGAAATAGAAGAAGAAAAACTGATTTTCCGGTTTAATGGCCTTATGAATAGGGGTTTGGAAGGATGATTGAATGAGAGAACAATTTTCAAAAAAAATAATAATTTTTTTTTAGTGAGAAATATTTAGATATGTCTAAAAAGCACAAAAGAAATAGGATAATAAGAGAAGAAATCAGGTTGAAATAATGTAGAGTTTGTTGCCTTAAAGTAATTAGACAAAGCTACGAATGTTCAGAAGATTTTAAAAGGGAAAGTAGGTATAAGTTAACATAATTCGTGTTTAAGGGGAAATATTACAGTACTTATGGTTAATTTGGGTATATTAATATTTTATTTTAAAAGAAGCCTGATATAAGTTTGTATGTTGCATGCTTTTATGCATATACACAAGTTATTTTGTTTTAGCTATTGAGGATATGCTTTCTTACATATTGACAAATTATATACAGAAATAGATGAAGGATCGATGAGTTCCGTAGCTCAGTGGTAACACAATGAGCTCGCATTCCTTATACCCCAGGTTCGAATCATGGTTGGTCGGGAAATCGGGGAAAGCAAAACCAAATCAGAATTGTGCCTGCGGAAGAATAACACGAGAATAAGCGGAGTTTAACCAAAGTGTAGGAACTTTATTTAAAGGAAAAAAAAAGAAACTTAATTTACGCCTCCATACTAGAAAAAAATTATCTCGGTTATGCGTTTTCCGAGGAAATCCTTCCGTTGAAGCTGAAACCTTTCTTAAGGAAATCAAAGAAGCACGCCTCCATGCTTGATCAGTTATCTGCTTAGCATCACCGAAATGCCCCAAAAAAAAAGTTTCTTTCCTGAAAGCGAGTGACGGTCTTGTCAAATCAGACTTGAAAAGCTGAACAAGATGCAGAGTTTTGAGTTGATAAGGAGATCGTCAAATTGCAAATGGAGCGAATAAAGAAAACGAAAACGAAAATAAAATGCTTTTGTTAAGTGATATATATATATATATATATATATATATATATATATATATATATATACATACAAAGGCTTATAATATAGATATATAATCTATATATATATTATAGCTTTACAACCGCTCCCATAATCTTCCTCTATAGCCTCCCTGAGTCCTTATCCGCGACTTTAAGCTAATATATATATATATATATATCTATATAATATATATATATAGATATATATATATAATATATTATCATATATATAATTATATATTATAGATAATCCAAAGGCCTTTGTACCAAATAAATTAAATATAAATACTTTCCATTATTATTTATATATATTTAATTATACTACATAGTATATATATATAATAAAAATATGATAATTACATTACATAATTATTCACAATCGCCTAATATACTAATATATATATATGAAAGCTATTTACGTCGTAAATAATAATAATAATATAATAACTAATAATAATAATTAATGAATAATAATAACTAATAATTAATTTTAGAATAATACATAATAATTACATAAATTATATAATAATAATAATAATAATAATAATAATAATAATAATAATAATAATATGCACTGCATATGTTTTGTGTTCGTTTTTAGACTATATTATATAATCAGTTTTCCATACGTATATATGTACGTTTGTATACAGAAATTCTCATATCTTTAGACTTTATTATACGTTGAAATTTTAAAACTTTTCACAAGCTATAAATACAATTCTACCTCCTATCTTAATCCCTCGAGAAACGCGCGCACGCAAACGCCCTTACCGAGCGAACGCATTCAAACACTCCAGAATGAGGACGGCCGCCTTTCCAGATGTTCCAAGTAAACGATAATATAAATGGAAGACTCTATATTAAAAATGAAATGTGAAGAGGAAATGAAAATTTCGAATTCCACTTTTTTTTTTTCTTTTTCTTTTTTTCTCTTGTGGGATTTTTAAAGATTAAAGTAGTTTTGATTTACAAGAACAAATTACAGGTTTCGTGCTGAGAGAGAAGCTTAGAGTTTATATTTAACGAAGAAATATTTATTTATTTTATTTATTTTATTTTATTTATTTATTTATTTATTTATTTATTTACTATATATATTATTTATATATCTATATTATTAATTTAATTATTTATTTTAATATTATAATAATTTATATATTGATATATTAATCCTAGATTTAGCTTTATATCTTATACTTATATCATTAATATTTAATATATTATTTAAATAATTATATATTTATAATTATATTATATTATTAATTATAGTTGTGCTAATAGCTATTACTTTTACATCTTAACCACTATTCACGGTTATATCGTTCACTCCGGATCCTTGGAAATATCTTTTCAAGCTCAGGTATCCTGCCGTATATATTAGTTTTGCGATAAGTTCCGGTTCAGCGATTAAAGCTCGTACGGTTTCCATGGCCGCAACCTAACTCTGAACTTTCTACTTTTTCAATGTCTTTCTTAAAAAAATTCAGTATTACTTTCTACATCTTACTATTACTATTTTTTACAAGTAACTAATGCGGATACTTAAAGAAAACAGAAACAACAGACCCGACAATATGACTTAATGCATAAAATTAATATTGACCAAATCTACTATACATCGTCCCTCGCCCCGATAGACACGCTGGGGCTTTAGGTTCCTCATGACACCCGCGTCTATAGTGCTGAGTCTATCGCACCAGTATAAACGTCTTGATAAAACATAAGTTTCAAAATTGTCTTTACCTTGTAATAAAGGATGAATAAAGATCCAGCCAGCAGTTATTTGAGACAGAATTATTTATAACAACTTGAGTCTTTATATTTGAAGTAGAATTTGTGCAGAGAGTACCAAGGTTATTTACAGAAACAGAATAATATAAACAATATTTATCTGGACTAAGTTTAAATTAGATAGGGGCATCATTAATTACATTACAGTACAGTACTCTAAATATCTTAAAAAATGAGCAAAAAAGTTTTTTGTTTTATATACAATGTACAAACTTTAAAAAATTTGGAGATAATGTTCTTATAGATATTAATTGAATAGCCTGAGGACTGGTATATATTAAAATTAAAGTTAGAATCAGATTGCACTAAATTCATAAGTTTCTTTCAATATGTAAAATGGAAGCTGTTGCGAGGTGATGTTGTAAGAGTGTTATGACAGTGATTCCAGTATCTGTAGAGTTGTATTGGCTGCTTTTGAGAAGTACATGTTATCGGTAATTGCTCGCTTTTGCCCTCTTTAGATCACCCAAATATTATTTTTTTCTTTTCCATATTCATTATTCTAAAATATGTATGTATTATTTTTATGTTTACTTTTGCAATTTAATTTTTAATTTTTATCTTTTAACAGTATTACAGATTTAAATTTATTTTGTAATTTTGTAATTTTTATTTTCTTTTATTATCTTTTGCCAACCGCGGTTAGCTGTCCTTAAAGCAGATCGCGTTATATATTTAATACCACTCGCTCTCTCACTGTAGGTGACGTACGTGTATATGGAAGAAATTATTGCATATAAATGACCTTCGGACTCCTATACTTCGGAAAACTTTAAATAGAAACAAGTATTTTCACACCTAGACGCTTGCGTGCAAGGATTTGCGCACATACTCTGTATCGTATACGTGCAATAACGGGGTTTAGGAGATATTTTTGATTTTTTTGAGATCTTTACTCTCTTTGATTATTTTTAGGACAAAGTGCCTTCTAAATTCATTATTTTAATAAAAATTACTCATAATCCTAATTATTGCGAGCCACTTATATAATAATAAGTTTGGAAATATAATTATTTAGTTTAATAAGTTATTTAAATATATATATCTAAATATTAAAAATTATAATACTCTTTATATATATTTCTATATTTACTTAAATTTTATTAATATACATATTAATACTGATATATTGTTCTATATACTATATACATTATCTATATATATGGACTTTGATTTACTATATATATAGTTATTATAGCTTAGCGTATTTTAATGACTATATTTAGTGACGCATGGTAACATCCGCATTCGCATCCGCATCCGTCGAGCATCGTCACAATTCTTAAAGATCCGCACCCATCCGCGCATTCCTTCTTGCGGATTTCCTGCGCGGAATTTATCGTCACGATTTGATAACGTGAATTTATAATAAAAAAATACCTTTAAGATGAATCTGAAACATCGAAAAATGCAATAATTGTAAGCGTAATTTCAAAAAGACGGTCGTTCGATATTCCTTAGCTTACTGTTTTCAAACGCGTTCCATCTCTCCTGGATCAGTAGTAACATGTCATATGATGGACAAGAATTGATCACGCTCTTTGAGAACCTCTGTGCTGCTTTGTACTCCAGTTTGTATTTAACAGTTACCATCTTACTTAATATGGAAAATGACACTCATACCATATTAGCTATGAAACCCTATTGACGAAATTATCAAAATCAAAAATCACGTCCTCTACATCTTTCTGTCCGCGCGATCAAACCTAATTCTCAACACTAAAGAAGCCTCTTGCTACCCTCATTCTTTGCAATGATGAAAGATGTGTTACGCGTTAAAAAGCAACTGAAAGAGTGTAACAAACTAGAGGTAAAAAAAAAACCCTTGTTCTGTGGAAAGTTACAGACCTTCTGTATCATTGCAACTTACTTAGATCCCTCGTTATAAAGCAATTTTTTTGTAACATGTCACTATATTAATTACCTCCATCGCTTTTTGCTGTTGCAGTTGAAGGCAAAACGTCTCAATCCCGAACAGCTTCTGATTTTAATTCGCCATCATTAAGAAGGAAAAATTGAAATCTCACAGGAAAAACCAGCACCTTCTACAAGCAAATCAATAACAGATTCAGCTGGAAGAATTTTCTACATGTTCCAGTAGTGATTGATACAACCACCGTCTAATTACATAAGATGTACCGTGCAAATGATATGAAAAACCTATAAAACACGACCTACGATTAGGTAAATATCTAATCCTATCATGTGGTGGAAACGTTAAGCAAAGTATTTACCACGCTTAAATAAACTTTGCAAGGAACTTCACTTGCCTGTCTGCGAACTAGGTGTCCAAGTAAGAGAGTATTTAGCAATGTGGGTTATAATATGATGAAAACGAAAACAGAATCTCAGCAGAAAGCCTGAAAAACTAATTGATTTTTTCTCCCATCACATTTCTTTGCAATTCATCATTCTAGGCAAAAAGCAGTATAATTCATTGTTTGTTATCAAAATTTCTTTCCATTAAGGAGAGGCTTGCGGTAAAGGTGGGTGATTTAAGTTGCGGGTTCCCGATCCTCGCACTCCTTTCCCGTCGTGGCTGCTTGCTCAGGTCAGAACAATTTAATTTAATAGATTGTGCTTTAAATTCGGAAATACAATACACTTACTATATATATTTACTATTACCTTATACTGATATTTTCCGTATAACTATCTATATCAGTATCTTCTATTCTCTCGTATATCTACTTACGATCTATCTATTCATATATACTATCAGTCATATATATATTCTACTACACTCCTATCTATATACTACTATCTATATAATATTCATCTCTATACGTATCTATACTATATTACTGTCATCTATAGATCTATATATATTATATTACTCACTCTATATATATATACATTCTATATATATAATATTCTCTATATACTATAATATATCTTCTTTTAAACATAGTCTTCTCTACTTTAATATATATATA
>JABUQX010112017.1:0-12548 GCA_015478945.1 Trachelipus rathkii | reverse complement strand
AATATTAATATCCATTAAAGATAATTTTTTTTTTTCATTTTTTTAAATACAAAGGGAGAAAAAAAAATTTGCACCTTTAGATAGTTTTATTAATAAATTTGTTTTCAAATAAATATTTTGGTAACAATTTTTTATAATTTTTCTAGCGGTTAAAGTAAGTTTTTCTTATGTTTTTATATCTAACCAGATATTTCTGAGTGTTCGCACTCTTAATAAGGATATATTATATATATATATATATATATATATATATATATATATATATATATATATATACTATATATATATATATATAATATATATATATATATATTATATATATTATTATATATATATATATATATATATATATATATATATATATAGAATAAATGAGTCAAAGGAAAGTTGTACTTTTAAATCAGGCCATTAATTATTCGAACTGGTATTAGCTTTGTAACAGTAAATAGGAGCTTTTCGCACTAAGCCATCGCGTTATTATTATATATATATATATATATATATATATATATTATATATATATATATATATATATATACTATATATATATATATATATATATATATATATATATATATTTTATATATATATTATAATAATATATATATATATATATATACTATATATATATATATATATATATATTATATATATATATATATATATATATATTATATATATATATATATATACGATATTATATATATATATATATATATACATTTTGAATATGAGTGAATAAATTAAATAAGAAAATCGCATTTCACTAGAAAATTAAACAATAATCATAAAAATCACTTTTTTTCGTATTATAAATGAAAATAACTGTTAAGTATTAATGAGCTAGGAATTTCAAATGATTTCTTATTTAGATAGCAAAATAATATTGTTTCTAACAGCGAATTAATTTAAATTGGATTGTAGACAACTGATACTTCGACTCTGGAAGTTTGGATCTTAAGAAAATCTATATTTAATTTTAGTAATAAAATGAAATAATATTTAAGAAGTTCGAACTGGATGCAAGACGACTTTAATATAAGAAAAGCTGTAGTGATGTACCCCAAAATACTAACTTTTGGTAATAGCTATTAATAAAGTCGTTTAATTTATTAATTCTATATTTAAGCGAACAATGTAATCGCCATTAGATAATTAGACTCAGTCGGTATTCGTATGTTTAAGCTGTAAAACAACTCACAGGAGTCCTGTCCGGTAATTTAAGACTTTCTGCAATGATATCTCGTCAGCTCTGAAACTGAACACACTCCAAGAGCTAAACGTAAATGCAGGATCAGGCTGGTTCTCGAGTGCAACTGCACAGTCTTTACCAAGTCTCAAATAATAAATAACAAATGTATAAATATTCTCATGAAAAAGAACGTGAAACCAAGGAAGCTATTGAGAAGTTCTTTCCTTTTAAGTTATTTGAAAAGTTATTTCCTTTAAATATATATATATATATATATTATATATATATATATATATATATATATATATCTAAGAGTTCATAAATATCTATAATATATATATATATATAATAATATATATATATATATAGTATATATATATATATATATATATATATATATATATATAATATATATATATATATAATATATATATTCACTTTTTTTGGTGCAACTTCGTTGCCTATTTTCTGTATAATTTTTCCAACAGTTAAAGAGGACTGAAAATGTAGTTTTTTAAATCTGGGATCAAGAACTGTGGCAGCGGCCAACAAATCATTTTTTTCTAAGACTCCTAATCTTTCATTCATAAGCTTGCAAATATTTTCTTTCAACTTTTTTATGATGTTACTTTCTGGCATTATTTTGTTCATTTTCTTTCTTAAACAATTATACAAAGGTACTGCTATACTTGCAGTTAAGTATTTCTCTCCAGATAACTCCCTTGTTGCAGATTCGAAAGGTTTCAGTAATGAAATTGCCTCCTGAACAATTAATATCTCATTTGGGGTAATCATGGAAGGAGCTCTACTATGTTTTGGGAATGATAATATTTTGGCAACATGTCCAGAAAGAAGAACAAATCTTTCAAGACTATAATAGGTAGAATTCCATCTTGTTATAACATCTTGAATTGGATACAAAGAGATCCCTTCTGTTTTTCCTTTTTTTTCTTCAGCTCTTAAGTCGTCCATAGAAACATTGCTGTGACGAAAATATGTAACAATATCCTTAATTTTGTTTTTAATTTCAAAGAATTAGGGGACATTATCAATTGCTTTTGTTACAACAAGATTAATGCTGTGAGCTAAACAGGGCACATGTATATACGAGTATCTGGAGAACATGGTACGAACTGCAGCCACTATATTAGTAGTAGGACGGTCATTTTGCACGACGGTCCATATTTGTTCCACCGTGACCTTGACCTTTTTTGACCTTTTTTGGCTGAAATTTTGACCTGACCTTGACCTTTTTTGGCCTTGACCTTTTTTTACCTTTACCTTTTTGGGGCTTGACCTTTTTTGATCCCCACATTTTTACCTGCCCTTGACCTTTTTGGGCCTTGACCTTTTTGGACCGTTACCTTTTTTCGACCAACCCTTTGGTCTTCCATGGGTCATTTTTGGCAACCCTAATTTTTTGGCAACCCTAATTTTTCGGCAACCCTAATTTTTTGGTAACCCTAATTTTCTGGCACCCCTAATTTTCTGGCACCCTAATTCTTTAGCGCGCTTTCGAAGAAAGGGCCGCCAGACGGAGGTTCGCTCGTCGTACGTATTGCCCTATTACCCACCTAACATTTTTTCGGCGATGGGTCAATTTTGACCCACGGTAATTTTTGATGTGTCTTTAGGGGCTTAGCCCTTTTGTGATGTCTTAACCTTGTTTAACCGTCGCGTTTCCAGCCCGCGTGAACCTTTGGTTCAAATCCGCAGCACCCGCAGGTGCGACCCGCAAGCCCGCCCGCCCGCCGTGCGTTTCCTCCCGCCTGAACCGTTTGGTTCACATCCGCCGCCTGTGACCCATCCCTCCTTGTGTCGCTGTCAGTCCGCGTCGCGCACCCATCTACAGCCCCCCCCCACCACACACAAAAACACACACCACACACCGCACCCCGTGGTCAATGACTCACAGACTTTTCACCGTCTTTTGCATCTACACTTATCCCGAATCTTTTTGCCTCAAGCTTACCGTCTTAGCTGTTCGCGTTCATATCGTTCATTAAATCAAATAATATTGCCACCGAAAGGATACGACCGCTTACCACGCGGTCAACTTTATGCCCTTTAGTTCCCCAGGACCAAACGTGAGATCTGAGGATTAGATATTTTTAAGTCAAGTCAATATAAACGACCGTGAAATTCCTCTATACATAATATAATAATTGCAATAATAATAATTAATAATAATAATAATAATATAATAATAATAATAATATAATGAGGATAATATAATAATAATATAAATATTATATATATATATATATATATTATAATATATATATATATATTATATATATATATAATATTATTATATATATATTTATATATATATATATATATATATATATAGTATATATATATAATATTATAGAGAGAGAGAGAGAGGAGAGAGAGAGAGAGAGAGATGAGAGAGAGAGGGAGAATATATATATATATATATTATTATATATATATAAATATATACTATATTATTATATAATATAATATATAAATATATATTATATATATGAGAGAGAGAGAGGAGAGGAGAGAGAGAGAGAGAGAGAGAGAGAGAGAGAACAGTTTCGTTTGCAGGGCCACATTTGAAGCATTTACACTTTTAGACCTATTTGAGATATCGAAAATTTTATTTGAATCATTTTTATTTGAATTTTAATTATTTTAATTATTTTTAATTATTTAATTATTTACGTATTTTTATTATTTTATTTTATTTTCTGTTATAACGTCTCTCGTCTTGAGAATCACAAAGTGAAACGTTACACTGAATTCGAACCGTAAAATCACGTGTCGGCGAAGACCATGCTATCATTGTGTTGTTCTCTATTAAACGAAATTTTATTCATTTTTTATTTGAATATTTTATTCATTTTTATTTGAATTATTTTAATTGTTTTTTTATTATTTTTAATTATTTTTAATTATTTGCGTATCGTAATTATTTTTCATTACTTTTATTTTATTTTGGTAATTTAGCTGCTTCGTATCGAAAAACTACACGTGGCTTTTTTACTGTTTCCAGTCAGCCACAACCGAACATGCTCACGCGCATCTACAAATATATAATATATATATATATATACTAATATATTATATATATATATATATATATATATATATATATTATAATATATATATATATATATATATATTATATATAGTAATATATATATATATATACTATATATATATATATATATATATATATATATATTAGTAGTATATGATACTAGCAATATTTCACCCTACCACAACACACACCACACACACACACACACACACACACACAGCACACACACATATTACTTAACACAGATTTACTTACACCAGATTTACTGTACACGCACACACACAAAACAACACACACACACACACACACACACACACACACACAACACATAACACACACACCACACACACACACACTACCACACAACACACAACACACACACACACACATCACACACACACACACATACACACACACACACAAAGATTTACTTACACTCACACACAAGATTTACTTACACTCACACAGATTTACTTACACACGAAGATTTACTTACATCACACCAGATTTAGCTTACACACAGATTTACTTACACTGCACACACAGATTTACTTACCTACACAGATTTACTTAACGTCACACAGATTTACTTACAAATAAAAATCTTCCTTCAGATTTACTTAGCATCAGAAACAGATTTACTTACACACAGAATTACTTACACTTCCAGACACAGATTTACTTACCCTCACACAATTTACTTACTCACACAGATGTTAACTTACACACACAGATTGTACTTACACTCAACACAGATTTACTTACAAACAGATTTACTTACACTGCAACACACAGATTTACTTAACACACAGATTTACTTACACTCAAACAGATTTACTTACACTCACACAAATTTACTTACACACGAAGCACGATTTACTTACTGACTCACACCAGATTTAACTTACACTCAACATATTTACTTACCTCACACCAAGATTTACTTATACGCACTATGTCTTATAACACACATTTACTTACACTCACACAAGATTTACTTACACTTGCATTAACCCATATGACACTTACATTTACCATAGACACTTACACTATGACACTTAATACACACTATGTCACTTATACACACATTCAACTATGACACTTAATACACACTATGACACTTATAAGCACTTACACTCTCATAGACACTTACACTAACGCATATACACTTACACGCACACCCACACACACAGATACACTTACACTTAAACTCACACACTTGATATTTTGGTGGATGCCTCAACTTTGATGCTTAAAACTTTGATGCCTCAGCAATAATGCCTCAGCATTGATGCCTCAATTTGAAGGTTCATCTTTGATGACTCATCTTTGATGACGTCATCTTTGATACCATCCTATATTGATGATTCATCTTTGATGAAATCATCTTTGATGGCCCATCTCTATCCACCCTACATCAAAGAACAACACTAATATTAATGTCTTCAGCCCCTAGTTCAGCCAAGCTACACCTAGGGCTCAGCATGAGCCCCACCCGCAAAGGATGACAGCCCCGCACCCGCAGGCGCAATATTTCCGCGTATCCGCCAGCCGCGTGCGCCTGCATGCGCAATATTCCCGCGCGAACGAAAAATATGATATAATGTAACTATTCAAAAGAATTTCATTTCAGTATGAAAGGGGGCCTTAATATCGTTTTTAATTTTAAAAAATTTTTATTCAAAAACATTTTCCCGAAAACTAAAAGTGAAACTCATCACAGAGTATATTTAATATTTTACTTATTACTTTTTAATTATTAAAATTTTTTAAAAATTGTATGTAAGAAGAAAAAAACCAGAGCGTCGGATATATAAACATTTTATTTTACTAGAATTGTACGAATTTTTATTAAAAACATTAACATTACATACCTTTAAAGCAGTAAAATCAGTAAATCAATAGAGGTGTGACTAACACCTAAAGGGGGGGATTTAGTATGCTTTTGTTTTACTGCTTTACTGCTTTAACTCTTGTTTTACTGCTTTAACTCACATGTTTTACTGCTTTAACTCATATGTTTTACTGCTTTACTGCTTTAACTCATATTTTTACTGCTTTAACTCATATATTTATTAACTTACATACCTTAAAAGCAGTAAGTCAGTAATATCAATAGAGGTGTTACCTAACAAAAAGGGGGGATTAGTATGCTTATGTTTTACTGCTTTTACTGCTTTAAGCTCGTTGTTTTACTGCTTTAAACTCATGTTTTACTGCTTTACCTCATATGTTTTACTGCTGTTTTACTGTTTAACTCATATGTTTTACTGCTTTAACTCATATATTTATTAAACATTACATACTTAAAGCAGTAAATAGTAATCAATAGAGGTGTGACCTAACACCAAGGGGGGATTAGTATGGCTTTGTTTTAACTGCTTTAACCTGCTTTAACTCTTGTTTTACTGCTTTAACTGCATGTTTTTAAACTGCTTTAACTCATATGTTTTAATGCTTTAACTCATGTTTTACTGCTTTAACTCATATGTTTTTACTGCTTTAACTCATATATTGATTAATTTTTTTGTTTTTTTAATTTTGTTTTAATACTTTTATTTATTTTATTATTATTTTTATTTAATTTTTATTATTATTTTTATTATTTTTATTATTTTTATTTTTATTTTTATTATTAAGATTATTATTATAATTATACTTCATGCCTATTGTTATTATTTAGAACACACATAAACACACACACGCATCGCATACAGCACACACCCACACACACACACATCCAACACACACACCACACACACATCAACACACACAACATTAGTTACTCACGCACACTCACTTACACATATAAAGTATAAATTTATTAAATCATTTTATGTTTTAATTAAATACGTACATTTATATTACTCATTCAAATATAACTAAATTATTTCAAAGTTTCTTAAAACTTCTATATTAAATCAATCATTATATTTGAACAAAGAATTTATTATTTAACTGTTAATACTTTCTGTTTATAAATTTTATAACTATCAGGTATTAAAATAATTTTTACTAAATTTTATGAAATTTTATTAAAAAATATACTTTACGTACTGTAAAGGATTATATCAGTAAATCAGTAACGCCAGCCCCTAGCCCTCTACACCAGGCTATGCCACGTTTTGTTCTATCGAACTTAGCTGCTTTAACATATCTTTAGCCCATGTCTAACAATAAAAGTATTTAGTAAGTTTCTAGTTTTAATAACACATCGAGCTCTTTTTTTAACACATTAAGTTTTTATTCTAAAAAATAAAAATTTTTTCTAACAAGTCAAATTATTCGCGTCGATGTTACTTTAAAAATATTCAAAGTTTTTTAAATAATTCGGATTTTCTTTATTATTATCTATGTCATTGGCAATCCAACACGAGAAAACACAACCCCGCGCTCCTTGCAAATACGAAACTGACCTCTCTCTGTAAAATGTGTTTAAATAACTACTTTAGGCTAAATTTCGGAATAAACTGTTTTGTACCCCGAGGCGATTTACCTTATTCCAGGTCAAAATATATTTTAAACTGACCTTTTTCTGTAAAATGTGGTTATAACTACGTTAGGCCTCAATTTAGGCCTAAATTTAGGAATAAATTTAGTATCCAAGCGGATTTAAGCCTAATACCAGGTCAAAACATATTTTCCAGTATAGACAAGATTCGAGAATCAACTTTATAAATATATTTCAAACTGAAACATACTGGATCGGTAAGATCCTTCAAACAGGTAAGAAGGAAATGTTTACGCTTTCTAGTGACTGAAAGTAATAGAAAGTCTATTATTTTACCGAGAAACCAATAATAAGGTCTCTAAATAGGCCTTCTAATCATATTACTATAATTATTAACAATAAATTTTTTTTTTTTTTTTTTTTTATATTTCTTGTATGTCAAATTTTAGCAGGATTCAAAAAATGTATTATCTCCAGTTCTAAGTTAGTTTTTGTTTTACTAATATCTTTTATTTTTTTGTTTTTATTTTTTTATTTTTTTTTTTTTTTTACATTTCCAGGGCAAACTTTGACCAGCATTCCAGCAATGTATTCCGTTTTACTGTAGCATAAATATTTTTTTAAGATACATATGACGGCTATAACAGACGCTGACCTTATATATATATTATATATTATATATATATATATATATATATATATATATATATATATATATATATATATATATATATATATATATATATATATATATATATATATATATATATATATATAATATATATATATATATATATATATATATACAAAATATAAAAAATCCTTAATTTATATATTTTATATAAACAAAATATATAATTATAATATAATATATTATATATATATAATATATTATATATAAATATATATTATATATATTATATATTATCTATATATATATATATATATTATAGTTATATATATATATTGATATATATATATTTATATATATATATTATATATTAGTATATATATATATATATATATATATAAATACCTGTTTAGATAGTTACCCATAATTTGTAAAGTAATATGCATTATTGTTTATATTTAGGTTAATTTTATTTTTCTTGTTGCATTTAATGTAATTTTAAGTTCATTTTTTACCCTATTCATTATTAACTATTAGTTACCGAAATACCTGACATTTGTACGTGCTTTTGGCAAGAATCCAGCATTTTGGGAGATCTTGCTCCTAAGTTTCATTGGTCTACTGATGAAATACTAAAGAAGGTCTTCCTTCATTTTGCTTCTGAGCATTGTAAGGTTTACCTTTCAGGTGGAGTCTATTACACGCTCATTCATAATCGGTCTACCGATCATAATTCCTGGTCTACCGTGAGTAGGAGATTGAGCCTACTCTTTCTCAAAACATAGGGTCTACCTTACCTTGTGCTGGCGCTTTTTGGTCTACCATACGGACCCGTGACTAGTCTACTGGTCACATAAAATTCATGGTCTACCATGAATATAGATTGAGTCTACTCTTTCTCAAGCATAGGGTGTACCTCGTGTTGGCTCTGTTTGGTCTACCATTCAAGAATGTGACTAGTCTACTGGTTTCATTTAAGTTAATGGTATACCGTGAATGGAGAGCGAGTCTACTCACTCTCAAATCTGAAAGGTCTACTTTTCAGGTGTTGTCTACCACACACGTATAGCCGGTCTATTAGCTATATTATCTACAGTCTAATGCAGATAAGGTGAAGATCTACCTTTTCCTTGTAATCAAATCTACTGATTACGATGTGATTAGTACTAATCAGGGAAGGGTCGGTCTACCTGTCACGAACCAGCTATTTCTTTAACGAGTTTCTAAATAATTAAGGGTTTCGAAGTTTTTTTTTATATTGGTAGCAAGCGTTGAGATGTTCTTAATTATTTACAAAGTTTAAAACCTTATAGGTTAGAAAGTTTAAAACTTTATACTATTATTAGTATTTTTTAAGAATAGCTTAGGCAAAAAGCTGGTTTATTAAGTGATAACATTATTATTATTATTATTATTATTATTATTATTATTATTATTATTATTATTATTATTATTATTATTATTATTATTATTATTATTATTATTATTATTATTATTATTATTATTATTTGGTTTAAAATAATTATTATTAATTATTTATTATTATTATATTTTGGCCTTCAAATTCGTTTAAAAATAATTTATAAATTTTATTATTTTCTTCAATTTAAATCGTAAATTAATTTGTTACCTATAATAAAGAAAGGTAATTTATATTTTAAATTTTTTTTTTCAATTTTTTTAAATACATAAAAAGAGTAAAAATAACATGTACTTTTAATAGTTTATTATAAATTTGTTTTTCAATAAATATTTTGGTACAAGTTTTATAACTAGCGGGTTAAAGTAAGGTTTCTTATGTTTTATCTCTAATCCAGATATTTCTGAGTGTTCGCACTCTTAATAGGCGATATATTATATATATATATATTATTAATATAATAATATATTTTTTTATATATTTAAGTGTATATAAATTGATATATATATATATATATATATATATATATATATATATATATATAGTATATAATATACTTTGATATGCGTGTATCTCCCTCTATAAATATAGAATAATGAGTCAAAGGAAATTTTACTTTTCCATCAGCGGGATTCGAAACACTGGACTCACGCGTCGCTGAGTAACAATGACCGGGAGCTTTTCCACTAAGCCTCGCGCGTTATTATATATATATACTAATATATATTATATATTATATATACTATATATATATAATAGTATTATATATATATATATATTTATTATGTGAAATATGTAAGATATCGATATATTAATATATATATATATATATATATATAATATATAGAAAGTACATATATATATATCATATATCATATATATATATTATATATATATATATATATATATATATATATATATATAATATATAGTATTATATATATAATATATATATATATATGAATATACGTGAATAAATTAAAAAAAATCGCGTTTCACTAGAAAATTAATCAATAATAATAAAAAAATTACTTTTTTTTCGTATTACTATTATAAATGAAAAATAACTGTTAAGTATTCAATGAAGCTGGAATCTCAAAATTGATTTCCTTATTTAAGGTACCAAAAAAATATTGTTTCTAACAGCGAAATAATTTAAATTGGATGGTAGACAACCGATACTTGGACGACTCTGGAAGTTTGGATCTTAAGAAAATCTATTAAATTTTAGTAATAAAATGAAATAATATTTAAACTACTCAACTGGATGCCAGACGACTATCATAAGAAAAGCTGTAGTGATGTACCCCCAAATACTAACTTTTGGTAATAGCTATTATAAAGTCGTTAATTTATTAATTATATATTTAAGCGAAACAATCGTAATCGCCAATAGATGATTAGACTAGTCGGTATTCGGTATGTTAACTGTAAACCACAGGAGTCCTGTTCCGTTATTAGATTTCTGCAATGATTATCTTCGTCCACTCTGAAACTCGAACACACTCCACAGAGCAACACGTAAATCAGGATCAGGCTGGTCTCGAGTGCACTGCACAGTCTTTACCAGTCTCAGAATAAATAAATAAATAAATTATAAAATATTTCATGAAAAAAGGAAAATAAAACTATGATAGCTATTTTTAATTCCTTTCCTTTTAATAATGTAAAAAGTTATTTACCCTTTTAAATAATATATATATATATAATAATATATATATATATAAATATATATAATATATATATATATATAATATATAAGTAATATATTATATATATATATATATAATATATATATATATATATTATACTATATTATATACATATATATATAATATATATATATATATATATATATATATATATATTCACTTTTTTGCAACTTCGTTGCCGATTTTCTGTATAATTTTCCCAACGGTTAAAGATTACTAAAAAGGTAGTTTTTTTAAATCTGGGATCAAGAACTGTGGCAGCGGCCAACAAATCATTTTTTTCTAAGACTCCTAATCTTTCATTCATAAGCTTGCAAATATTTTCTTTCAACTTTTTTATGATGTTACTTTCTGGCATTATTTTGTTCATTTTCTTTCTTAAACAATTACAAAGGTACTGCTATACTCGCAGTTAAGTATTTCTCTCCAGATAACTCCCTTGTTGCAGATTCGAAAGGTTTCAGTAATGAAATTGCCTCCTGAACAATTAATATCTCATTTGGGTTAATCATGGAAGGAACTCTACTATGTTTTGGGAATGATAATATTTTGGCAACATGTCCAGAAAGAAGAACAAATCTTTCAAGACTATAATAGGTAGAATTCCATCTTGTTATAACATCTTGAATTGGATACAAGAGATCCCTTCTGTTTTTCCTTTTTTTCTTCAGCTCTTAAAGTCGTCCATAGAAAACATTGCTGTGACGAAAAATATGTAACAATATCCGTAATTTGTTTTAATGTCAAAGAATTAGGGGGACATATCCAATTGCTTTTGTTTACACAAGCATTAATGCTGTGAGCCTAAAACAGGGCACATGTAATTATACGAGTTATCTGGAGAACATAGTACGAACGCTCGCAGCCACTTATATTCAGTAGTAGGACGGCATTTTGCACGACGCGTCCATATTTGTCCACCGGGACCTTGACCTTTTTTGACCTTTTTTGGCTAAATTTTTGCCTGACCTTGACCTTTTTTGCCTTGACCTTTTATATTTACCGTCCATTTTAGGGTCATTGACCTTTGAATCCCCAAATTTTACCTGCCCATGGAAACCTTTTTGGA
>JABUQX010112016.1:0-10000 GCA_015478945.1 Trachelipus rathkii | reverse complement strand
TGAAAAGGGAATGGATGATGCTGATTGCAATCGGAAATTTAGAGTGGTAGAGGTGTGGCCTATGTAATCAGTAATCAAATCTTTATTGAGCGGATAAGGACTAAGTGTATGTAAAATCACACTATCTTTCTTTAACCTAACCTAACCTAACCTAACCTAACCTAACCTAACCTAACCTAACCTAACCTAACCTAAAACCTAAACCTAAACCACCTAACCTCTCCTTAACCTAACCTAACCTAACCTAACCTAACCTAACCTAACCTAACCTAACCTAACCTAACCTAACCTAACCTAACCTAACCTAACCTAACCTAACCTAACCTAACCTAACCTAACTTAACCTAACCTAACCTAACCTAATCTAACTAACATAACCTAACCTAACCTAACTTAACAAGGTTTCTAAATATGAGAAACCCTATTAGTTTCAAGGGATAGAAAATAAAGCCATTGCATATGTGTAAAATATAGTTTCATTGAAAATGAAATATGATAATCTTTAAATTTTCTGTAAGTACTTTCTTAAAGTTTAAGAGGTCTCGATTAAACTCTTCCTATATTAATGTGAGTACTATTAAAAAGCCGAAGTTTACAGAAAACTCGGAAATAAAATAAGATGATAAGATTTATGCTTTTAAGAAGTTAGAATTAGAAACAGAAACAATTTAAAAATGGAGAATAAGTTCTTGGTTAGTCTATATTTTGAAGAATCAGAGCATTAATCTTTTATGAGCCGAAGTGTACTCCATTATCCAGGGTTGTGGAGTCGGAGTCTGAGTCGGAGTCGCGGAGTCGGGGAGTCGGTAATTTTGAAGAGATGGATTCGGAGTCGGAGTTGAGTCGGAGTCGGAGTCCGGTAATTTTTTAAGAGGTCGGAGTCGGAGTCGGAGTCGGATGATTCAAGAAAACAATTAAAGCAAACCGAGGCTCCATGCGAAGGCGGACATTATATACGTCTACCGGAATATAAAGAAGTCAGCGGAATATCGGGGATAGGACCCAGGCTGAAGTGCCAACTCCGTTGGTTGATGTCCGGCCTTAATGCGAGAGGCTCGTGCGGGTGCTAGTCGTATAATCTTGGTTTTTTTCCTTGGAATCCAAAAAGCTTTTTCTGAGTCGGTAATTTTTAAAGCAAGTCGTGGGTTGGGAAGAATGGCTCAAATCGATCGGACGCCAACGCTTGCGGTATTATTTGTCCTCAGTCGCAAAGTCGGTCTGATGGCACTTTCAAGGTGGATCATGGTTCCTCGGAAGAATATGCATTAATGATCTTTACACTATTCCTTTAATACTATGATCTATCTATTGAGTTTGAGCAATTGCAATTATGTATAATGCTGTATCTATGTATGCAATAGTTTAAACTGATATCTTCAACACCAACAATTGTATATCAGAACGAGGGACAGACTTGCGACTTCCCATACTCATCATAGAGACTGACATGGATATCACAAACCTTGTCTATGGATTCGTCTAACCTGCCACCCTTTGATGTTTCAATTTGAACTATTGGATCGTAGAGCTTCCAGACCTTGTCCTTCCTTATTAATTGTTCTTGAATCCAACTTCTTTTTGGTTGGGGGATGGTTCCTGAGTAGTACATAGTAAAGCCTAGTATATATATATAAGGACATCCTAATGGTACTAAAAGAACAGCTACTCTCGTGCTCATTACAAGATCTTTCCTCAGATTCTCTTTGTAGAGCGGCTCTGTGAAGAAATGACCCTTCCAGAGGCGCGAGGTAAAGAGCGACCTAGTATCTATATTGCATGTTACCTTACTTTTCTAATATCAACCTTACCAAAAAATGCCAATCAATCCTTTGCCTTTGCAGTGACTTATAATTTGCGATTAATTTATGCAATATTTTAAACCACAAGGTAAAACGTCCCCTAGAATCAAATAGGCCCATACACCACCGAGAAACGTTCCGATTAATGAAAGAAATAAGGTAAAACACAACATGCCATATACAGCTCGAGTGAGTGCGAGCCTTAGTGAATACATCTCACAAGTATCCTCCCCTAATATTTACTAACCTTCTTCAAGTCATTATTGTACTAGAGAGCTCATGAGAAGAATGAGAGTATTGAAAGACTTCTAGATATTGCATAGATGACTTGTCTATAAAGCGTATCTTATACTGCTATACCGCCAAAGCAAGGTTAGCCTATTGTAGTGCATATATAAGGCTTTTTTCGTAGTGCATCATAAAGATAGATCGTATCATACAAAATTACAGAGATACACTACAGAGAATTGCTGTAATACAAATCAATTAAAAATATTGAAGGAGGACCTGGGCAGATGCTAGTATATATATATTATATAAACAAGTTAAATTAAATTTTATTTAAATAAATTATTTCTTCTTTTTATAAATAATGTATAGCTATATATATTAATTCATGATAAGCAGGCAACTGTTATATCGCCCAAAACAATGCTTTAATAAATTACTCAAATTCTCTACTCTCTAAAATTCTCTCTCATCTCTCATCTTACTCTCGTCTCTCTCTCTCTCTACTCTATCTACTCTCTCTCTCTCTCTTCTCTATTCATCAATCTCATGTGTTCTCTCGATCTATATATATATATATATATATTATATATTTATTATATATTATATATAATATAATATATTATATATATATATTATTAATATTAAATATAATATATAATAATTATATATATTTTGAAGGAGTAACTTCAAAAAATAAATTATTTCTTTATGTATTCTAGAAAAGTATATACTTACAAAAACATACATCTTCAATTCTACGGAGGAAGAAAGCCTAACAGAACTAGGCTTATATGATAATGTAATGTTGATATATCTATCGTAAGTATACTATACATATACTAGTCAACAAATTAATATACTGAAAGGTAAATAGTATAAGCTTACAATCATTTGTTGTATAAAAGCAAAAATAAGAAATATATTTATATTTATGATGATAAATGCAATCTTTATTTTTATTTTTCGAATTAATATTACTATTAATGTTATTATTACTGTCTATTAAATATTTTATTGTTTTAATGATGTAAGCATACCCTATCCCCCCGTTATATATATATACCCCCCCAAAAACATGATGGACATATAAATTCATTAATTTATATATATTAAATCTAAATATTGATAAGTAGAATAAAGTAAAACCAAATAACTGTGATAGGTATTTTCTGCCTACAAAAAGTGATTCTCTATATGTTCATATGTAGGTCATTCTTTCAGAATTTTCAATTTTTTCAAAACCTATGTTTTTGATCATTGCTTCATTCATAACTATTTAACAATTATATTCGAATGTACACTTTCATTACATGGATAAAATAATATACGTTGATGGTTCATTTACCTACAATAATACCACCCAAAAATAGTTTTTATTGATTTTTAATTTGTGTCTTAACTAAGCAATGTCAAAAAACGCGGCGAAAAATGAAAAAATTCGATAACTTATTTCTGTGCTCATTGCGATTCTGGATGAAATGTCAGTAGCATATGCAGTCTTGCGGAAGATGCACAATTTTTACTTAGATAATTTCTTCTGATTAATATGTAAAGTAGTGGGATTGTTTATTATGTGAATCAAATATTTTTCAGACATAATATTTTTTGTTGAAATTTAAAATATTTTCTTTGCGGAGTATTAACTAAAACAAATTAGTATATCCAGAAGTAAATAGAGTAATGATATCTTATGAGCCCATTATGGTCATATTATATATATATATAAAGCCCATGGATAAATTTGTAGTTGATCGGACATTAGACTAGAAAAAAGATATATCAATATTCACTTTTCCAAAAAAAATGTTTTTTTATTTGGATTTATTTTATTGAAAAGTGATATATTTATTTTTTTTTACTTATCCTATATTATAAAATGAAAACAGTTCAAATTTTCGGAATGCCTTATAATAGATTACGGTGATCTATGCAGGTGAAGCATTTAGAAAAAGGTATGAAAGGAAGTTTTTGAATTATAGAGCATTAGAGAATTTCCCACAGATGAATTATTGGTTGTGTTCTATTGCTCTCTTAGTTACTTTATCAATTATAGTTTTTCTTATATGGAAAGTGAAGAAGGAGTTGGCGTTTTTCCAAGATCGCACAATAGAAGAGTTATCGAACGATAACAACCAAATAGTTAGTGCTGCCAATTTTTCAGGGTAGAGCGAACATCTATATGGAGCAAATAGGAAAATGCGGTATCTAGAATTTGATGGAGAATGGAGATGGTGAGGGTTGGTTACTTCTGACTTCGAACCATTGCAAAGGCACAAATTTCAAACTACCACTACATATATAGACAGAAAGAACTGTACATTTGCGTGCCGTGATTTTTGCTGAGTGTGGCAGCGAAGCTGAAAAGAGAACGGTTTATGAAGTCCGGGAAGAGCCGCGAATTTATGCATCATAGTTTTAAGAGATTGATATATGCACGGGTATAGTGCGATTAAAAGGTAGGCTGGAAAAGTGAAAAAACAGAGTAGATAAGGAGTGAAAAGGTTAATGGTTGGCAGTAAGTGAGGACAGTCTCCCAGATTATAAGAGGTTATGTAGATGGGAGCAGCTGGAGCAAGTGTCTGAGTTTAAAAATTTTAGTGGGTATGATAGTGTGATTGAGCCGGACAAAGAATATGGAGTAACAGAAACCACGAGATTAAACGGTTGTGGAGTGATATGGCAGGAGTGTTAAGGATAGGAACAGTTCGTGCCACATGGCAGAAAGAAGGCAATGGGTCTACTACTAGAGCGACTCCAGCAAAGAGCACTCGATACAATTACGAGAATTCAGCTGTGGTTGTATGAGAGAATGTAAACCATAAAAAAAAGTCTCTTGTGAGTCCAGTTTTGGCTTCTGTTGTTTAGCCCAAATCAAAACTTACGATGGCGCAAAAAATCGAATAGACGTTATTTATTACCTGTGTTTAATCCTTTCTTTGTTGGATTGTAGTGAGGACTAATGGTCTGGCAATAAAGAAGTATAGGACGGTCTTAAAGGTTCAAATATGTATCAGTATGGAACAATGCCTTAGGCGCGATGAAAAGTACTGCATAGCCCGAACGGAGAGAGTTTATTGTGGAGACCACAGCGACCCTTAATTAAATTGGAAGGAAACATGAAGGATGAACATGTTAGAGAGTTGTGTAGTGAGTGTGAAAGAAAGGGTATAGGTAATTATGATAGAGGAAATAACATGAAGTAGTAAATGATAAAGATAATATGTTGTAAAATGGTATATTGGTCACCGTGTGAGAATAGATAATAATAGTAATAATATATTAGATAATATTTAGAGTATATCCGGCTATATTTGGTGTTGATTAAGCGGAATATATATATAATGTATAATATGAGGGTAAAAGAGTATATGTGTTGGAACCATATACCGGTAATATACCGGAGTATACTTGCTAATATATATATTGAGGATTGATACCGAAAAGGAGTTAGTGGTATAGGTAAAGTGGTAATTGTAATTATCCTAGATGAACGTAAATAGGTCTTGAAGGAGACCCAAAGTGTGTAATAGTATATGGAACAGAGATGACAGAGTAATAAGTTAATAAGGTGTATCAATATGATTAATGAGAGAGAATGGCTATATATATATATATAGTAGTTAGTTTTTTATATGTAATATCATATTAGGTGAGGGTGACATATAACTGTAGGTTTAGTGGCCACACCTGTATAATCAAAGTGGTATATATATATATATATGAGCCATAATAATGAATTAGGAAAATATATACTACTTATATACATATATTATATACTAATATATATTATACTATATAATAATTAGTTTATTGAGTATATAGTATATATAATTATATATTATTATAATATAATCATCCATCACCACCCACCCTTCGGTCTCCTCCAAGACTTGGGCAGTGAGGGGCGTCGGTCAGATGCGTAGCAGTCGTCTCGCCCATGCATTGGAAACAGAAAAGTAGTTAGAAAAATAGGACGAAAGTCGAAAAGAAAGCCCAGGTTTACCGCCCCTTTATTAATTAGTAAGGAGTCGTCGCAGTCAGAAAAATCCATCCTAGAGCGTACACGGACCCTGGACGGAACCCTCCCACCATGCATCTCCCCAATGTAGGGTTCATCCCTTAGCCCAGGTGGCTAACAAACCATACCACCTCACAAAACCCCGCCATTTCACTATTATTTTGCAATATTACTTTCTTCTCGCCTCTGCTAAAACTCACATTTCTCTTCCGTCCAGTCTTTCCTTGACTGACTCAATCCTCTTTTCCTTCGGTCGTCCAGCCGATCGATTCCCAGCTCACTGCACCCACTATACATCTGCTTAACCAACCGACTATCATCCATCCTATTTTTCCATAAACCAAATCATCTCCATCTCAATGTACCCTCGTTTATCTTCATTTATTCCTTTCTTCACACCACACAACCCTCTAATACCTTTATTCCTTAGATTGTCCATCTGAACATATTTTACTTTTGATCCTATCCCTCTTATGCCAGACCATAGTCTCACTACTATTCAGTAAAACACCAGTAACAAAATACCCTCATATTTTATATTATATATATAAACTATATATATTAATATATATAAATATATATATATTATATAATTTTATATATATTATATATATATATATAGGTTCCTAATATAATGTATATAATATATTTTATATCTATTATATATATATATGAGTGAGTATATATATAGTTAGATAATTTTGAAATCTGAAAATTGTAATTTTATAACTAATTATATTATCATAACTATAATATTTTAATATATTTATTATTAGTACTATATAGACTATATATATATATAGTGAGTATATATAACAATTAGGTAGTGAGTGTATATAGTATACTATAGGTATGATAAAAGTGAGTATATCATGTAGGCTTATACTTTACGACATTTGTCTATACTCTTTATACCACTAGTGAGCTTTTTTCATTTCCTATATAGTATATAAATGCTTTATGTATATAGCGTACTCTCTTTTCTACCTACAATTATTAAAGTGCGGAAATAATATATGATATATTAGGTATATTATGTTATGTGGTGAGAATAATATTATATATATATGATAATAATAATATTAATAATATAATATATTTATATATAATAATATATTATAAAGTATAAAATTTAATATTATATATATATAGCATAATAATATATAATATATATATATATAATAGATATATATATATATATGATATATATATATATATATATCCTAATATAATATATTATTAACTATAATATATATTTATTATAATATTATGATATTATAATATATTAAGTATATTATATATATATATATTTATAGTATAATATATATTAATATAATTAATATATATATATATAATATAACTTTATTATTTTATATATATATATATTTTCCAGTGGTTGGAGTCGGTAAGTCGGTAAGTCGGTAAGTCGGAGTCGGATAAGTCGGAGTCGGAGCGGTGAATATATTAATTCTGAGTCGAAGTCGGTCCGCAGCAGAGTCAGAAGAAATTGAGTCCTTCCCTAAGCTTAGACGAAAACTTATTGCGACATTCTGTACTCGGTCAGAATGTCGGATTTTGCGGGCGTGTTAGCTGCGGTGTGCCTGGAGCCAGTCCCCGCGCTCCTGCTGCAATGTCGTAGTATTCAGCTGCGTGGGAATATTCAGACTAAGTGGAGAGTCGGTATAACGTCAGGAGAAGAGCTAATGCCGGTTTCGTCGGTTACCCATCGCGTAATCTGCTCAGTCGCGCACTCAGTGTGGTGTAATTGAACATAGATGTCGTGAGCGGATCGGCTAGTCGGAGTCTAAGTGGTGAGTTATTGAAATGACCTTATTCAATTTTGCACGTAGGTTGAAAGGGGAGAAAAGCAAAGAGCAATCGTGGTGGTGGGGAGAGCGCAGGTCGTTTGTTTCTTTATGTCGTACTCTAGGATAAAAATGGTTTAAGAATGCTTCAAATAAATCCAATTAACTGGAAATTCACTTAATTATATGAGTAGACCACACCGTCCATACCAAGAGTTGCGTTCGGCAAAGAAAAGTTGGTCCAGTTTGAGCCATTTGACTTGATACTTCCAGTGAACTTCTCGCCTCTTTTTTCAATCAAGAAACTCCTTTCTTTTGTTTTTCTGTGTCGATTTCATATTATCGGGTTATGAAGTAAGCAGAAAGAGAGACGAGACTGCAGAGAGTAGCTGGGAGAGCAAATCGGACGAAGTCAGCGGAAGTCTCGGCCGAAATTTTTAGAGCAGCTCCACAACCCTGCTTTCACATGAAGGAAAACTTGATAAACTTTCTCTAAGCAGTATTTGAATGCTAGAAATCTTGACGGTCAAAACGATCGACGAGAGTAAACAACAGTTTGAAAATGAAGGAAAGCATTTGAAGGAGCTTGAGTCGGAGTTCATATAAGAATGATAGAAATAAAGAAAAATTTCATTTTAATATATATGTGTATATATTATATGAATATAGACGAGTAATATCATAGTAATAATATAATAAGAACGATATGTAAAAGAGTATATTATATTAGAGATGAGATATTATAATTTACTTAGTGAGGATATAACGAGATGTAGAGTAAGAGTAGTAGCCCCATGATTGAGATGATTGAGAATATATATATTATACAGTATAAATAGATATATATAGATATTTGAATAGTGAAGTAATTAAGTGATATGTATGAGATTGTATAATACACTATATATAGATAGAGATGATCAGATAAGGTAGAGAAGAGAGAGAAGAGAGAGCCGTATTTCATGGAATCTAGAAAATTTCTCCTTTACAAAGCAGATATTATTATCTACATAGTATAAGTGATAAGGGGATGAGTAAAAGATAATTCGTATATACTAGTACTTAATGATAGGTTGAAGTATAGCTATATAATAGGTAATGACCATACGTACTGGACTTTGTTTTGATTTGCAAGGTGCATGATAGGAGACCTAGTGTATTATTCTACGTTCCCAAAAGTATCTGCCAGTTTATACATATATTAACTTCTCATTTACTTAGACTAGATCATTATATATTGATGCTAATTTTTATATAATTTTTGCAGAGTTTAAGTATAAACCTATGGATATTTTAACTGACCTATCAGTTTGATACGTTGCGCAGCAGTTCACACAGCACAAATACTTCCATATAATATTGATGAACTTGCCAATGTGTTTTGAATATTGTTCCAAATTGCGGAGTAATGGGCGATAGCGGTCATTAAAATCATATATATATTACTATCCAGAAATAGATTGGTAGTATTAACTGTGATTTAACTAGCTGGAAGGTCTCGATACTGTGAATATAGCTAGTTTGTCTTGTTTACTGCATTCCTTCTGAAAGATCGTTTAAATTGATATTTAGCAGCAATTATCTACAAAAGGGAAATGAAATTAATGTGAAATACTTATTATTTGTTATAGGATCCAAGCGAGTACGTTCTCACAGATTAAAAATTCATAATAACCCATCTGAATGGTCCTAATAAGAGGGTACTGCGGGAATAAGTTTTCAGAGGATCTCAACCGTGTTGTACTTTCACCTAAAAAAGTGTGTAAATTACATTTTCTTTTGAATAGTATCCACGTACCCTACTACTAGTTTCTTACTTCACTGAGGGTTATGTTAGCGTCATTGTATTCAACAAGCATAGATGATGAGAATGAACACTGTCATATGCAACATTATATGAATCCGCTCATTACATACCACTGGTTTTTCAAATCTGTGAATAAGTTTCTTACTAGACCATAACCTTATCTTTACCATTCTGCTTGCCCACAGAAACAAACACTCATATACTGCATAACCCTTGAGACGTATGCCCAACGAAATAGGCTCGGTGCATTACAAGGCCCATACATACTTAGAGAATTTTTTATGAGAACACCTGTAGATATTTAAAATCCTTACAGTGAAGATTATATTTGGTAGACTAT
>JABUQX010112015.1:0-29765 GCA_015478945.1 Trachelipus rathkii | reverse complement strand
CGAGTATTTTTTTCTACATTCCTATCTAAAATTATACTCAGGAATCCAAAACAATGCTATTCCTTTTCGCTGTTACTATTGTAGTTTTTTGAGATATGGAATGGATTGAAGAAAATTTATGCTGTTAATGAAATACATCTTTCCCCTAATATATTATTATTAATATATATATATGATATATAATATATATAGTATATATATATATATATTAATATAATAATATATATATATATCTATATATATATTATTAATATATATATTATAATATTATAAATATATATAATAATATATTATATATATATATATATATCAGTATACATTCAAGTGCAATAATATTGGAGGGATATTAAAGTCAAATTTAAATATTTCTATAATTTTTCAGAACTATAGTCTAATATAATTAAACATTTATAAATTAACAAGTACGACGAATGAAATAAACGTTTGGCCAGATCCTTTTTATTAGTGTGTGCATATTATGTTAGTTCTAAGAAAACATTTCCACCAAAATGTGAATGGGAAACCATGTAATTGGAGCGTACACTCTAACTTGGCTATTGCCTAATGGTGACTAATTAAGCCTTGGGCACCTACATTATATGTGAAGTTGTAAAACCAACCCTAGTGGTAAGGTATGGTAGAGGAACAGAAAAGCAATGCCATTTAGCTATTACCTCAGAAATATGCGCAGAAAACAAGCGAAACCTAATCGATGACATGCTACTTCATGCATATGATATTACAAAATATGGAAAAGGTAAGGGAAGGGAATCTCTTCCATACCCAGATATTCCCCCTCATCCAGAGCCTCAGTTCCTCATAATGAAAACTACCTATACCTTCATCGTTCACCAATTCTGTAAGTAAAAATTTTTTTTTTATGACAATATCCATGACATATAAAAGAAGAAACGTATGTTCCACACAATTATATGCATCAGACTTCTTTATAAATCATATAATATATATATATAACTATTTATATAATATATATATATATATTATATAATATATTATAATATAATATATATATATATTATATATATAAAATAAATATATAATATATATATATATATATATATATTATATATAAAATATATATATATAGTACTATACTATATATATATATATATATATATATAATATATATATAATAGATAATATATAATATATATATATATAATATATCATATATATATATATATATATATATATATATACTTTCTTTTCTGGAAAGAATAAGCTCATTAAACATGCTTTAAAATCCGTTGAAATGAAGAAAAGACGAGCATTAATGAAAATGACGTTGGTGTGCATTCGTAATGTGGTTCAGGGATTCTTAGAGGAAATTGTAAAGATCCAAGTTACAAACGGCTGATTAAAAATACAAATTGATGTAATAAAAAAAAATGGGGTGCCGTATGTCAAAAGGTGCGTTATTTACACTCGCATTTGGACTTTTTTCGAGAGAATTTAGGGAATGTAAGTGAAGAACATGGTGAAAGATTTCACCAGGATATTCAAACATGGAAAGCAGATACCAGGGACGATTGGGACTAGTCATGATGGGTGACTATAGTGTTATTATAAGATAACCAATTCGGACTCACAGGAAGAAAAAGACGATCCACCAATCACTTAAATGCAGATAGATGTTTTTGGCACATATTAAAAGCCATCTGACTTATATTTTGGGATAAATTAAAAATGTCTCTGATCAAGTAACAAAGTCTTTTTTAAGTTTCTGTTCGTAAATTTAAACCTTCAAATAAAAAATTGTAATAAGTACCTACAGTGTAAGCTCATTAACAAACCATAAAAATGCCAAAACTTAAATATTGCAATAACTCCCAAAGTATCGATGATAGAAAAAAATGAAGGTCATTTCTGTGTTCAGCGTAAAAAAATATATAAGATTCAATAAAAAAATAAAAACAAACATTTTTTTGTGTTACATAGTGTAATGATTATATTTATAATAATTAGAGAAAAGATGGGGTAGAGGAAATCCTTCCGCTGGATTAAACCACAATAGATTGTGATCAAACTCCGCGGAAGGAAACCCCCACATCTTCATTGATTGCCCCCAACTGGACATCATTCGCCGTCGTCACTTTCCGGTCCATAACACCTTCTAAAGTTTATCCCACATCTTCTTAATCCTTCCACTTTAACAGTAACTATTTTTTCTTATCTTCAAGAACTGAATTTTCATTAAAACATATGATTTTATTATGTAATATTAGGACTCTTTATAATGTAAGGACATCTTTTTATTTAGCTTATTTATTTATTTTTGACTGAATATTCATTTCGCCATTCAAATTTTCTGACATTTAAAATATTATATAAGCCAGGAACCGCACCCATGGAAGTTTGATTAATTCAAACCCAGTGTTGGAGCAGCTCTTCTGTGGTTCAGTAGTGCCTGATATGAAATCAAATAAATATATTATATAGTATATATAATATATATATATATAATAATATATATATATATATATATATATATATATATATATATATATATAATATATATTATATATATATATATATATATATATATATATATATATATATATTGATTTGTTTTTATTTTCTTTTTATTAGTTGGTCTTCTGTGGCTGGGGTGTTGATGTTGCATGCGCTTTTACTTCAGCTTCTGTTATGTGCCAGAAATCCTGCTCTTTTGTTGCGCTTATGCTTAATTAAGTCATGCACTCGCGCAAGTATTTACTATTTACTCATTATCATTTTTTTGTTCATGAGTTATATATTATTTCTTTCCTTTAGTCTTAAATTACTCTATTGGCCCCTTTTTTCGTATATGTTAATAATAAGCGTAATTGGAAGTAACAGTAAATGGTATGACTGTTGGGAGTGTGGTTGAGAAAGAAAGAAGGTCGTGGAAATAGGTGGTTTCTGGGAGCAGAGAAACTGGGCCCAGTAGACTTTGTGAAAGGATCCTACATAGACACGGTTCCTGGATTTTCTAAATCTAACTGGATCACTCCAATATCATTGTTTTTAATACAAACGTTATTTACCATACTATTTACTATAATAGTAACTGTAAAGAGGATATTTATTCCGTGTTGTGTTAATGGTAAATGTTTTTCCTTAAGGACTGAGGTTGTTCTGGGGGATGTTCCATGGTTACTAGGTTATGAGGAAATACAGGATGCGGGAAAACTACCCAAGTATGCCAATACTTTACATCCTTTCCCCACCAAACATCATTCACCACTTTTGACCCTTCACGAAGACATAATATTATATGCCCTTTCTCATCTAACTTACATTTAACCACCATATCATCCAACACACCAATTCTTACTTCATTTGTTTTTTTGTATTAAAAACAATGATATTGGAGTGATCCAGTTAGATTTAGAAAATCCAGGAACCGTGTCTATGTAGGATCCTTTCACAAAGTCTACTGGGCCCAGTTTCTCTGCTCCCAGAAACCACCTATTTCCACGACCTTCCTTCTTTCTCAACCAACACTCTCAACAGTCCAATACCTTTACTTTACTTACAAATTACCAATATTATTAACATATACAAAAAGGGGCCAATACGAGAATTTAAGACTAAAGGGAAGAAAATATATTACATTGAAACAAACAAAAATTGCATAATATAGTAAAGGATAAAACTAAAGCCTTAGCGCGAGTGCATGGGACTATAATTAAGCAGGAAGCAACCCAACAAAAAGAAAGCAGATCTTCTGGCACATACAGGAAGCTGAAGTAAAGCGCATGCAACATCAACATCCCAGCCACAGAAGACCCAACCTAAGAAGAAAATAAAATCAAAAAATAACAATATTCTTATACCTTTCTCTTCTCTTTCTTTTTCCCTTCCACAACTCTTTTATCCCCTGACATCCACCACGCCTTTGGTGAACCACATCCGCCAACTGATGTTTAGTGTCAACCCATTCTACTCTCGAGATCCTTTTCTCTTCTGTCATTATCCATTTCATCCAGTCAATGTCAATCCTCAAAAATCTACTCTGCACAGGCGTAGCTGAATATATTGCGCTCTTCAGAGTCTTACTATCAGTATACACAATCACCTCTAACCTCTTTCCCCCATACAACTGATGCCAAACCTCCTCCACATATATACCAGCTTGTGTACCCTCTACAAACGCAATAGCCTCAGCTTCAATCGTTGACCTAGCAATTCTCTTCATACATCTAGACTTCCAAACAATAGGACACCTATTTTCATTCGTATCCTTCAGAGCCACAATATATCCCACTTGAGGATTCACCCTCCCCACCATTCCATATGACGCATCCGTATACACTTCCACCATAATCCTTCCTTCCAACTTACTCAGCCATATCCCCATGTCAACTTCTTTCTTCCTTTTTATGATATTAATCAGCTGTCTCATTTCATCCACTTTACCACCCTTAAAGAATCTTACTCCTGCACTCACATCAAGCATCAAATATCCAGGCTCGTCTGCCCCACATAACCAAATTCATTTTGGCCCCGACTAAAGGCAACCATATACGCAGTCAATGTCATTACGTTATTCATATCACCTGTCACCCAAAATATTCCTCATTATCCGACCACAGTTATACTATCTCCAGGATACTGCCTCGTCATAATCATATTCCACTCCTTTTCGCTAATGTATTTCACGCCGACTAATACTTACCCCCTTGCATCCTCTGTGCCTATTTTCACTTTTTCTTTCATACCCTTAATAACTGTATCAAGAAACCACTGGGTTCCCCCCCAAAGCAAAAATCATCAACATGCGTACACATCACCCCCTCCAACTGGTCCCCATTTTTCCACATAAAGAAGGCAGGTTCCAGCCTACTCTTCTTACCACCCAATTCGGTTATAACATTCACCACCTTCTCATACCATGCCCTTGCTGCATCCTTTAACCCATACACAGTCTTCTGTAACTTCTGTAATTCCCAAATATAGCCTTCATCTTTTTCTTCTTTTGGAGGCGTAACATATATTCGCCGACTTATCCTGTCACCCTGCAAATAAGCTGCTTTTACATCAATCGAATGACACTCCCAACCTTTTTTCTTTATCACACTTAGACACAACCTCAACACTTCCCCTGAACAAGTAGGAGCCTCTGTTACCAAATCTTCATCAGATTCTTCAAACCCCCTGGCGACCAAACGAGCTTTACACACAGGTTTACCCTCTTTCACCTTTTCTGTTATCACCCATCTCAAAGATATACACTTTTGTCCTCTATCTTTTACCTTCTTAAAAACATCATTTTCTTCCCAGTTATCTATTTCTTTTATCTTAGCTTCTAGCAACCTGTTATCATCCTCAGTTCCCATCAACCAAACCTCTTCGTCCTCACTTATACATTCAATATCCTTATAATCTCTGAAGTCAATCCATTTATTCTCACCACTTCTCACATCCTGTATGTTATAAGAATCACTCCACTTCTAACTTTTAGCTTTACCTGCCCTACTTAACACTCTTACATCGATACTTTCATTACTCTCTCTGTTTACACATCTATATCTTTTACCCACATTCACCCTAACATCACGCACCTCTTCTTCCTCTTCCCCATTCGGCTGTTCTTCTTGCACCCCCGTTTTATTCACCCTCTCCACTTCCACAAAACCGTTCCCTTCTTGTTCACTCACTAGTTCCTCTGATTGCTCTTCATCTTTCTTCTCTTCTTCATCCACATGCCTTTCTTCATCTGAATCATTCATCGGTACCCTAGCTAACCTAGTGATGTGCACTCTAGCAACTTCCCTCAAAGTACCCCCATGTTTTACTATCACTGTTTTCCCATCCCTACCTATCACTTTTGCTGGTCCCCTCCATTCCTTATCAATCTCTCTCTTGTAATACACATTCTCCCCAGGTTCCACCAAATCTACCTTATGTTCCCTTATCTGGCCCCTTAATGCCCTCCGTAATCTATCATCCCCTTCTTGTTGAATGTGTATCAGCCTACTCTTTTTAATACCTTCTAAATGATTTAAGATCACCTCAAAATCCTAAAACACCCAAACTTGTATCATTCTCACTCGTAGAATCCGGTACCCTGACATTTTTACCAAACACCAATTGATTTGGAGAATACCCGTTTTTATTCAGTAAAATATTTTTCGCCGCTACTGACCACATTAGACTAACCTCCCTACCCATACCTTCATCTTTCATTTTTCTCAGTGAATCCTTTAACAAACCCACCTTTTTTTCACATTGCCCGTTACTCCACGGACTTTCAGCTGCAGTTACCCATTGAGTCATGCTGAACCTTTCACACAAACTCTTCATTTCTTCATTTTGGAATTCCAATCCATTATCACTTAAAAAACGTTCAGGTGCCCCGTATACACTTATCCATTTTCCTAAGATTTTATCCACGATTTCCTTGGGTTCCTTATTTCTAACCCATGCCGCCTGGCAATACCTAGTACACAAATCTACTAACACCATAAACCTTTGACCATCTAACTCTCCCAAATCCATTGCTACAGTCTCATTAAAACCCCTTGATAAAGGGAACCCTACTATAGGCCTACTCGGTGTTTTTTGAAACCTTACACAAACATCGCATTCCCCGCATACCTTATCTATCATCTCTTTCAATTCTCTACCTTCTGCACCTTCCATTTCTTTACCATATGCATCCCTAATTAAGTCCCATAGCCTCCCTTTACTTGCATGTCCAAATTGAATATGTAGCTTCTTTACTGCCCACTCTCTATCCTTCTTATTCATTAAACGCTCCTTTACATCCTTTCCCCACCAAACATCATTCACCACTTTTGACCCTTCACGAAGACATAATATTATATGCCCTTTCTCATCTAACTTACATTTAACCACCATATCATCCAACACACCAATTCTTACTTCATTTGTTCCCAAGGCTAGACCAATATTCATATTCCTTAAAGATTCATATATTATAAGCAACTTTCCTTAAACTATGAATTACAGGAAACCTATGCGACAATTTTTAGTGTGTTGAAATAACTGGGAAGTGAGAAGCTTTATACCGTTACATACCCATTGACCAAGGATCCGAACTTTAAGCATATGAAACCACACTTTGATCTCTGATCTTTGATAACGCAAAAGATAAAACTATTTTATTATCAAAAATTTTATTTCAATAATACAAGTCCAGTCCATTGTTATATACTAGGTTTCCATTTCAGTTTCTTCATTATGAAAATGTTTATATACTCCTGCAATAGAAAAAAAAATTTTTCAATATAATTTAGTCAATTTCTAAATGGGCAAAACTAATAAAATAATTTAAATTAAACAAATAATACCATCATTAAATCGATAAGATTACTTAGAATTCTCTAAAAATATTTAAATTTCATGTTTATGTTTTTTGAACATTTTTTTTTTTTTTTTTTTTAAAGAAAGAAAGAAATTGTATAACATTTTGAAAGAAAGTAATTAACAGCTTACCTTCTGTTATGCTTAAAAGGGCTTTGCAAACGGGTAATTCTGGTGATTCTACAATAATATTGTGACCTTCATCACATGCTTTAGCTACATTTGGGTCTAATGGCAATGATCCTAGGAAAGGAACTCTAAATTCTTCAGTTAATGACTGGGCTCCTCCAGTTGTTGGTGGAAATATTCGCGTTTCAACCTATGTTGACACAAGAACCGTACATTCCATCAATTTACATGCGATATGTTAAAGCAACATTTAAATTTATAATCCTAATAGAACACAAATACCACAAGCTTTTATTTTTTACTTTCCCTTTCATGAATGTTATAGTAGATAGTTTAGTTTGTTCAATCACAAGAAGAAATAATTTAGATTAGATAGCAGCAATTTGAGTTTAAGGTGTTTTCTGAAGGTTTATGACTTAAAAGTGGTTGCTTGTATTTAAGTGTATGTACCTTTTAAGTTTCTAGAACTGGGAAAATTATTAGTTCTGAAATCCGATACATATAATGCTATATACCTTTTTGAGGATGGGGTAAAAGCGGGTTAATGTTTTTATATATTTTTAGTTAGTGGATTACAACTGATATTCTGACGAGTTAAAAGGAAGATAAATCTTGTCATAATGTGATACGTTTGGAGTATGTTGTGACTTATAAAGAATGAGAGGTGCGACATCTTATCAATACCAACAACTGTAAGCAAAGGTTCATATTCCGACTGTAAGAGGCTTCCAATAGTGCTTAAAAGATACATACATCGTATGGTTTAAAAAAGGAAAAGGAATCGTAAAGCTTATAACAATGGTATTTGCAAATTTATTGACAGTTGTTGTTAAACTAAAAGATACTAAACAAAGGGTAATGCTTTGAAGTCTACAAAGTCAAAATTATTGTTTCGTAAGTGCAATTGACACAGGGAACCAGATTGTATAGAGAACAGTTAAAAGGCACTACCCAACAGAAGTGATAGATGGGGGGGGGGGGGAAAGAGCTGAAAATAGAAAACAAAAATGCTGAATAAATTCCTAATGCTCGCACGCCTGCTAGTCTCAAGTCACCTTTTAATATAAGGAATGCTTAAGAGCAAGTAAATAAATGGAAACAATGAATGTCTAAAGAGATCCATAGGTTCAAAGGAATACCAAGAATGATACTAAAATAAATTTGGAATGTGTATCACTTGCGGTAAACGTATTTGTCTAAACAAGCAAATCATATATAGGCAAAGGATGCCTAAAAACCAGGGCTCTTAAAGCAGATAAGGGAAAAAAATGCGGATTCAGAAAAATGAATTTCGGTACCCGATTCGTATCATTAACTTGAACGTTTTATACAAGAAAAAACGACCTATTATTGTCGAAAGCTAGTTAAGAAGAGTATCCCATGATCTAAACAATTTCTGGCATGGATTTTTTATCATTCAATGCAATGTGACCAGGCAACGTGTGATTGCAAGTAAATATGTCGAATAACATGGGATGCGAGAATTCTAACACACAAAGATGGATAAAAGTATATTAAAAAAATCCCTCTCTCGATAATAAAAGTGCATAAATTTGAAAGAAAAATTTAGTCCGAATTTTCGCAACCTTGCAATTTCACACATACTACACTTGCTTTACTGAAGTTGTATTAGAAGTCGGAGACGTTCTTGCAATGCTCAAAATTATGCTAAGACTCCTGTAATTTATGTTTAATGTCCAAAATGTACATACATGTTTAGTATTTAATATCGAAAACACACTAGAAAACGAAGCAGTAGAGAGAATACTTTAAAATCAATTAAACTATCAGTTTCCAAAAAACAGATACAGAGAGCACAAAATATGGAAACACAAGCTCTTTAAAGGTTAGTAGAATCTCTGCAAGTGAAACTGAAAAGTTAAGAGGCTCATAAAACAAGACCACCAATGTAAATTTAAAATTTATCCTTTAATTCAAGCCAAGCGTGTATGGTGCTGATTATCTCACGAAGTTCTCTAAGTAATTCAGAAACTTTCGTGCGTCTTATGAAATTAGAATTTCACGAAAGTTGTTATCAATATCCTAATATTTTAGAGATATCAAACATTCGAATTTTCAAACTAATCTTTATATTTATTAAATACTTAAAATATTTCATAGGTTATATTTGTAAATATTAATTAAAGAAATAACTTTAACCCCTAAAACATTTTCTTTTTATACTACAGAACCTTATTCTGCAAAATTTTAAAAGGTCATTGTGCTAACCCTACTCTGCAAATTCGTTCACAAAGATGTTGAAATATTTGAAAGATGGTAAAAAATAGAGGTGTAAGTAATGTCAAGAAAAGAATTAATGCCAAATGGGTGCAGAATACTTTAGTGTTGACAATAATAAAAAATATTTATCATTAAATCTACCACAATTTACGTTCATGATGAAGTCATGAACGTACTTGAGTGGTTACTTACATAGATTTAGATAGATATATACACACACAGCTAAATATACATACACACAGATACATATACATACACCCCCACCCCCACGGGCCCCCCTTTACATATACATCTACATACACACGTGCGCACCGCAGGTGCGAACACACGAGCGTTCGTTCATGACTTCATGCATTTATACTAACACCCTTTCAAGAGGGCTAGAAACTCTGGAGAGGTATATAGAACAATGTCAGTCAATGTTGATTCCTATGTGTCCTACTTGACGCTCTAGTGTCATACTATAGAGGATCTGTGAATGTCTGTAGTAACGCTAACTTATTGTAACATCAAGCAGATATATTATAATTTCGATTACACCGATGATAGGAAGATTAACTTTTTTGCAAAACGTTATTTCTTTTCGAACATTTGCTAACTGTTAATGCATTATTTAAATTTCTAAGTATGTAAATATATTTAATGTTAAACATTTGTATGTTAATGAATATTTTAATTTCTAATTATCTAGTAAAGTTTTAAAGCCATTTAATTTCACTTTCCTGTGTAAAGATCTATAAGTATATCAAGAGTAAAATGCATATGCTAAATTTCATAAAGTACTTGTACTTTGAATAATAACAATAAGATACTAATAATAATAATAATAATAATAATAATAATAATAATAATAATAATAATAATAATAATAATAATAATAATAATAATAATAATAATAATAATAATAATAATAATTATAATAATAATAATAAACCCAATGATTTTCGAGTAATACTCTACTGCTCAGCTGTTACCTCTTGTTCCATGTGTTAAACGCTTAAAATACACATCATAATGAGACCCAGAATGACTATTTCTAGGCTTAACAAAGATACCAAGATTGGTTTTTCTGATCTATTTTTCTACATTATGGGTATCCTCAGGCTATGGAATATGCCTACTATTAAATATTTCATCACCTTTTACGGAAGGAGACCAGTCTCCTCCCTGATGTGGGTGCGTGCGCTGCTGTGTGTTACTCGTGATGGAATAGTGATGTATCCAGATCGATAGTAATAATAATAATAATGATGCTAATAATAATAATAATAATAATAATAAATAATAATAATAATAATACGATAGATAATAAATAAATAATAAAATAATAATAATAATTAATAAATATAAATAATAATAAATAATAATAATAATAATAATAATAATAATAATAATAATAATAATAATAATAATAATAATAATAATAAAAATAATAATGATAATAATAATAATAATAATAATAATAATAATAATAATAATAATAATAATAATTAAATAATAATAATAAAATAATAATAATAATAATAATAAAATAAAATAATAATAATAATAATAATAATTAATAATAATAATAATAATAATAATAAATAATAATAATAATAATAATAATAATAATAATAATAATAATAATAATAATAATAATAATAATAATAATAATAATAATAATAATAATAATAATAATAAAATAATAATACTAATAATAATAAAATAATAATAATAATAATAATAAAATAAAAAAAAAATAGATTAAAGCAAAATTCGTTTTAAAGTTTCAAGTTACAACGTTTGTTTACGAACTGTTGTAAAAGTAAATAATAACGACTTGGTTTTTCTCAAGCTAACAGTGGAAGAATAATATAAAAAAGCAAATGTAAAGTGAATAATTGTTATTTTTACAATAAAAACCTAGAATGATTTTAAAAAAATACATGTTATGTTAACAGAGAAGAACTTATTTTGGAATGTTTATACCTAAACATGGTTAAATATGCTGTGAAGCAGTAAGTCAATAGAACAAACTGTAGCACAGCATGGTATAGAGGGGTGCGATGGTTGCGTTACTAGTTTGCTGTTTTTGATGTTTTAGGTATGCCAAAATTACTCATGTTAATTAAAATTTTATATATTATTTAGTAAAATTATTTTAAAACTTTAATTCAAAATTTAATAAACAGAAAAACTATTAACAGTTTAATAATAATAATAAATTCTTTTTGCAAAGATAATATTTAATTATAGAAGTTTAAGCAAACTTTGAAATAATGTTTATTATAAGTTTAAAGGAGTAATATAAATGTACGTGCATAATTAAGTGGTGTGTGTGTGTGTGGGGTGTGTGTGTGGGTGTGTGTATGTAAATGTGTATGTATATGTAATTGTATATGTATGTGTATGTGTAAATAACAACTCACATACGTTCATGACTTCGTAATGAAGGAACGCTCGTGTGTGGGGTGTGTGCATGTGTAGGAGGTGGGGTGTGTATGTATTGGTTTCATGAGTTTCTTGTTCCTTTTTTGAACGATGGTCACAAGTACTTACTTATCCTTGTACTTTACCAGTATAATAAACCCTTTATGTGGGTGTTGCGCTTTAAATGGCATGTGTACCTGTATGACTGTGATATAAGAATAAGAATAATCATTAATGCTTAATACTAATATATAATAATAATAAAAATTAATTATATGAAGTCTTAATAAATAGCCCTAGATAAGAAGGAAAAAATTAAGAAAAATGTTGTTTTAGTAGTAGAGTAGTAGTAGTAAGTAGTAGTAAGTAGTAGTACGTTAGTAGTAATAGTAGTGTGTAATAGTAGCATTAGTAGCTTGCTGTAGTAGTAGTAAGTAGTAGTAGTAGTGTTAGTAGTAGAAGTAGTAGTAGTAGTAGTAGATAGTAGTAGATAGTAGTGTAGTTGTTGTAATTTAGTAGAAGCAGAAGATCAAATCTTCAGTATGATTAAGAGCTAGGAATAATAATAATGAATAATCAATAATTATACTAACAGTAATATTTTATACGAAAATCAGAATAATGGTGTTAAGAATGGAAATAACAACAACAACAACAACAACAACAACAACAACAACAACAACAACAACAACAACAACAACAACAACAAGCCGGCGCGAACCGGCTGCGAATTGGCTGCGAATCGGCTTCAGCTCATCACGTTGTATATAAATCATTAAAATATGTTGCGTAAATTATTGGTTAATTAAGACAATCAAACTTTCATATTACTAGTTTGGTAACAAAATAAGGATAAAAAATAGATTAAATTGATGAAACAAATGTTAAATGATAATTAATATAAAATATATATATTTTGTTAATAAATTAATATTAATTAATAAAAAAAATAAAGTTTTAAACATACACTAAAAGTAATACGGGAAATTGTAAGCATTATAAATGTCTTAATGTCACTGTTACAATAATTTTATTACTTTAATTGCCTTTAAACAAATCTATTTGGAAAAAAAATTACTTTAAATCACCTACATAAGAATATTCATTTATTAATAAAGGATTAATATTGTCGAAATGTTCTTTTTATGCTGTACCACCCACAGTACTCCAAGCAAAATAGTAGAAGCAGACGTTCATGCAGTCAGGTGTTAGAATCTTCTTTGTATACAAGTATCAATCAAACTACCACTATATATAGTAGTATAGTAATAGTAGTATCTTCTCTCTCCTCTCTCTCCTCTCTCTCTCTCTCTCCTCTCTCTCTCTCTCTCTCCTCTCTCTCTCTCTCTCTCTCTCTCTGCGTTGATGGATATTTATATACCACTCTTGTTTTACGCTTTAAATATAATTAATAATAATAAAATAATAATAATAAAATAAGAATAATAATAATAATAATAAAATAATAATAATAATAATAAATAATAATTAAATAATAATAAAATCAATAATATTAAACATTTTATTTCGATTCTTTTCCGCCCACAGCTACCTCTTGCTCATGTGGGTAAGCTTAAAACAGTACACGTCATATAAGACAGACCTATTTCTAGCTTCCTTAAAAGACACCAGAATTGATTTTCTGATCTATCTTCCTACATTATAAGTGTCCCTCAGGCTACGGAATATGCCTAACGTTAAATATTTTCAGGCACCTTTTACAAAAAGAGAGCCAGTCTCCTATCTGATGGGGTGTGTGCGGCTTTGTGTGCTCTGTGCGGTTTTCGTGTTGGCACTGCCAATGTACATAGAATAATATATAATAATTTAATAATAATAATCAATAATAATAATAATAATAATAATATAATAATAATAAATAATAAAATAATAATAATAATAATAATAATAATAAAAAATAATAATAATAATAATAAAAAAAATAATAATTAATAATAATAATAATAATAATAATAATAATAATAATAATATAATAATAATTAAATAATAATAATAGATAAATAATAATAAAGAATAATAATTAATAATAATAAAAATAAATTTGAATATGGTGGACCACTGCAGGTTTAAAATAAATAAACTAAATTAAATAAATAAAAATAATAATAATAATAATAATAATAATAAAAAATAATAATAATAGATAATAATAATGAATAATAATAATAATAATAATAATCAATAATAATTAATAATAATAATAATAATATTATTCATTAATTAATAAAAATAACTAATGATAATAATAGTTGTAGTGGCTAGTGTAGTAGTAAAACAGTTTCATGTTTAGTAGTAGTCGTGAGAGTAGCATAGACTAGATAAGTTTGTTAATAGTTGTAGTTGTTGTTAGTTAGTCGAATATAGTCGTTGTTGTAAATTGCCTGTAGTAAGTAGTAGAGTAGTCAGTAGTAGTAGTAGTAAGTAGTAGTATTTAGTAGCAGAAAGTAGTAGTAGTAGTTTGTTTTTGTTGTTGTAGTTATCGTTGTAGAAGCACCCTTACTATATATATATATATATATATTAATATATATATAAATATATATATATATATATACTTATATATATATATATATTATAATATATATATATATATTATACTAATATATATAATATATATAATAATCTGGTGCAGTTTAAAATAAATAAAATAAATAATAATAATCAATAATAAAATAAATAATAATAATAATAATATATAATAATAATAATAATAATAATAATAATAATCAATAATAATAAATTAATAATAATAGTAATAATAATAAATAATAATAATAATAATTAATAATAAATAATAATAATAATAATAATAATAATAATAATAAAAAAGATAAATTAGATAATTAATAATAATAATAATAATGAATAATGAATAAAATAATAAATAATTAATAATAATAATAATAAATCAATAATAATAATAATAATAATAATAAATTTATAAATTTTTTAAATTTAAATTAAATAATCAATAATTGATATTTGTGAAAATATTAAATGTAATAATCTGCCGTAGTTGTATTAGTGTGCTCTTTATACAGGTTTAAAATAAATAAAAATAAAGTGTTTGGTCAAGGTAGTAGTAATATTATTATTAATAATAATAATAATAATAATATTGATAATAATAATAGGTCTTGTAGTAGTTGTTGTGTAATGTTGCATGCCGCTGGTTAATAGTGTGTCTTATAATAATACATAATAAATAAATAATAATAATAATAAATAATAATAAAATAATAATAATAATAAATAATAAATAAAATAATAATAATAATAATAATATAATAATAATAATAATATTGATAATGAATAATATAATAATAATAATAATAATAATACAAATAATAATAATAATAATACTTAATAATAATACATAATAACTAATATAAAATAAATAATCCAATAATAAAATAAGCGTTTGTGGTGTGCTATATGTAAATGTTATGGAATATTGTAATGTATATGGTTAATATTGAATAACAACATCTCACGTATTCCGTTCAATGACTTCAGTAATGAACACGAACGCTCTGTAGTCGTCGCGCACTTCGTAGTGCACGTATGTGTGGAGTATGTTTGCAGCTGGTAGGGGTGTGTATGTAATTGTTTCATGAACCGTTTTTGTTGTTTTGTTGTGTTGTTGTGCCTGTACGTGGTTATTTTGCATGCATTATAATAATCAATTTAAAATGATAATAATAATTAATAATAATAATAATAATAAAATAATAATTGTATATGAAGTTAATGAATAATAATAATAATAATAATTAGATCAATAATAATAATAATAAGAAATAAGAATAATAATAATAATAATAATAATATAATAATAATAAAAAGAAGTAAGTAAATAAAAATAGGAATTATATAATACTATAATTTACATAATAATAAAAATTCAATGTTTTAATTAAAAATTTAAAATGGAATTAATTATCAAAATGTAATTTTTAAATAATACATAATAAACATAATTAACTTGGATCAAACTAATAATAAACTAGATAATAATAAAAATAAAGAATAATAGATATTGCTGTTTTGTTATTGTTGTTGTTGTTGAGCGACGCGCTAATTAGTTTAAAAGTATGTCTTTTATAAATCACATAATAATAATATAAAAATTAATAATACAGAAAAGAAATAATAATAATAAAATAATAATAATATAAAATATAATAAATATTAATAAAAAGATAATAAATAGTTGTTAATCAAATCGATAGTAAGCGATTGTAAAGTTGTAATAGTTTATAAAGCATGGCTTAGTAATTAGTAGATAGTAGTAGTAGTCAGTAGTGAAGTAGATAGTAGTCTAGTAAGTAGAGTGCAGTATAGTCGCAGTCAGTATAGTAGTAGTAGTGGTAGAAGCAACCTATATATATATAGTATAATATATATATATATAATACATCGTATCAGCAGCGTATATCATAATATATATAAATATATACACTTATATACATATATCACTATCAACATTACCATATAATACTAATATAATACTAATATATATATACATAATATATATATATAAAATATATAAACGAATATGTATATATATAATTATATAGTAATATATATATATGATTATATATAATATATATATATATAATATATTAATAAGTAAATAATATATATATATATATTATTTAATATAACTATATCATATCATAATAATATATAATATAAATATAATAATACTATATTATAATCGCATTATTCCTTGTCCCATTGATAGTGGTAGAAGACAAATCTTGTACTAATATAATATACATATATATATATAATATCAATAATATATATAATAATAATAACATAATATATACATATATAAATTAATAATTATATAATATATATATACACCATATGAATATCTACTCTCTCGATATGACTATATATATATATATATTAATATATATACTATATAATATAATATATAGCTATATATATAATCTATAACTATATATATATAGATAAAGCATTATTTCGTTGAACCTGTAGTTGTAGAAGCAACCTTGATACTGTATCATATATATATAGTATTATATATAATATTTTACTATATATATATATCATATAATATATATATATAAATAATATATATATTCATATTAATATATAATATATATATATAGTATATACGCTATTATTAGGTATACTATATATTAATTATTATAACATATATAGTATATTTATATTATATATATATACTATATAATATAATATTATATATATATCAATATACTATATAACATACTATAACACAGTAATATATATATCAATACCTACTATATACTATCTATATACTGTATATACATATAATTATATAATATATATATATATTATATATAATACTATATATATATATATAGTATATATATATATATACGGTATATATATATATATAATATATATATATATATATACTATTATATACTAATAATATCTATTATATATATATAACAGTATAATTAACTACTAATATAAGTACATATAGAAGTATATACTATACTATATAGTACATAGGTTATATTATAAACTATATCTATATTTGAAATAGTAACTAGTAAATTATAGTACTACACACTATTACATAAACATATATAAATACTAATATATATACACTTCTTTTTTATAAAATTCAAAAACTTTTTTAACTTTTAAAAATTCACTTTATATATATACTACTATATACTAATAATTTAAATATAACCAAAAATTTATAATTTTTACATGTGTCACTTTGCAATTAGTGGAGAGATAGTACTATCATATGTACTATTAGTTCATATATAATATTATATACGCTTCACTATCACATAATAATTATTAAATACAAATAAGAAATGCATTGATTTTCCATTCTCCCCTCAGGCGACTCACTCGTTCTAGAATTCTCGAGAAAAAGGAGGCTATACCCAGTACTCTGAGATCAGAGAAAACTGTAGAATCTCCCCTAATGGTCCTTATCATGGCCATCGGCGGAGCAAATCTAATTACGCTTGAAGCTAGACAGGATTAATTGACCGTGACAGAAAATAATTCCCATATCCCATTTTAATACATTATATTGCTGATATAATTCAATAATAAGTACTACTAATATACTGACTACATATCTTAACTACATATATCAACATATTATAATACTAATAACGTATATATTAAATATACTATATATTATATAAATATATAGTATAATATACTATTATTTATTATTTATTTTACAGTATAATTTCGAATCAGCACCCTTAGAGGCGAACCTTCAGTGCCGAAACGGACAGCCGAGGCGGAAGCTGCGCGTTGGTGCGAATACAAATGGCGGGCGCGTGGACCGAATGACGCACGCGTAGTAAAATAAAAAGGAAACAAGGGCGAGTGTGAGGATAGCAAAAAAATAAAAAAAACAAATCAAAAAAAAAAAACAAAAAAAAAAAACAAAAAAAACACAAAAAAAAAAATGCGAAGTAACCATGGCAACAGAGGACAACAGGCTGAACCGATCAAGGCATGAGCCGGTGTATATAATTAACAAGTTGTAGAACTGTATAGTGTAGTAATATATGAAATTCCCTAATGTGTATAATTAAACAACCCTCACGTACGTTCATGCACAAGTCCCAATGAACGAACGCCTCGTTGTGTTTTCTTCCCACCCCCCAAAAAATCAATGCAGTATCGAAGAGGGGTTGAAAAATTGCAAAAATTCACCGTAAATAAAGAAGTACAACTTGACCATTTCCTTCTTTCTATTAAAAATTACCAAATGGCCACATCTGAAATGAACAGTAAAAAAATTAGAAGCAAATAATATATTATATATATATACTATATATAATATTATATATACTATATATACTAACTCTTATATATATAATACCATCAACCCACCGAATATGAGACTATACATCCAACACACTTATATATATTTATATAATCAATTATAGATATATAGAATATATATATATATATATATATATCATATATAATAGATATATAGATATATATATATATATTATATAACTATATATATAATATATATATATACTATATATATATAATACTACTATAGATATATATATAAAATAGTATAATATAATAATATACTATATACAATATAAATCCATATACATCATATATATTTATATAGTAATATATAATAATAATGTATAATATATAATGTACCGTATACTATATATATATATATATATACTACTATATATTATATCATATAATAAAATATACTACTATATATATGAATATTATAATATATATATATATATACTATACTATACTATATCTAATATATATATATTTATATACTATACCTTGATATACTATCGTATATATCAAATATATATAATTATATATAATAACTATATAAATATATAATCTATATATAAAAATCATCACCTAATTTATGTCTTTTACACAAAACATATACACTCTTATAATATATATATATAATACTACTATATATAAATACTATATATATATATATAGTTCTATAATATATATAAATATAAAATATACTAACTATATATATATACTAATATACTATATATACTATAATATAATATATTATAATATACATACTATACTATAATATATACCACTATTAATAATCTACTAGTTACTACATCACTATATACTTATTATAATAGCTATATGATAATATAAAATACCTGATATAAATCTACGACTCTGAACGTACAATAGACAACAGCGTTACAGGCACAGGCGAAAAGATTTAAAAATTCAATTATTATTATGGTTATTGAATTTAGTAATAAAAAGAATTAAACTAAGTTCATTTCATAAAGAGAATGGTCGCCGCTCTCTCCCCTCCTAAAAAGTCATGAATTTCGCCCTACATTTTTCTCCATTCATATCTCTCTAGCTGAATTAAATTAATGATGCAGATTATTTGAGCTGGGGACACACCTAAATTAACATAGTATATATAACTATATATACTATATCATATATATATAATATATACCTATATATAAATATATAAACGCTATATATTATATATATATATAATACTATATAGTAGCAGTATATAGAGAAATATATATAATAATAGAACTAAAATCATATAAATAATTATATATATATACTATCTTAAACAAAGAACATATATTCGGAAGGTAAAGAAATTACTGACTTCTCCGGATTTGAACCACCAGCGGCTTGTGACTAGGACAAATCATAACTCATGCATTTATGACCAGCTGAAGCCAAAGGTTCAAAGACGATTGATCGAGTATATATCTGTCCTCAGTCGCAACAACCGCGGTGGTTCAATCCCGCAAACAGGCAGTAATTACTTTACTTCCCGCCTGAATAGTCTCCTTTTTGTTTCAGAATCTAAATAATAAATATTGCGATTATGCAATATTTAATCCACCTAAATATATAGTATATATAGTATATATTAGTTAATATATATTATATATAATATAATATACTATCATATAATATATATATATACTATACTATATATTCACATATACTATAAATATACTAACATATACTAATACTTAGTAACAGCAATACTATTATTATATATACTACTCATACGTAAGAGAGATGAAGAGATGAGAGAGAGAGAAGACGCTGTGATGTGTGAAGATGCCTATTGGTATTTAAAAACTATTCGACAACGCTCCATTTTCATCTTTACACACACAAATAAACAACACAACACAACACACAAAGAAAAAACCAAGACACTAGTAAAGTCAAAGTGACCACTCCATTTCTCAATCGGAATATACGCTTTGGTTAACTACTTTACTAGTAAATTATCTATAGCAAGTATTACTATCACTAACTATATATATATTAATATATAATACACATATCATACGATATAAATGATATATACTATATATATATATTATATACTATATAATACTATAGTATATATATAATACAATATATATTACATAGCTATTATACTAGAAGTACGAAAATAGCTTTTTCAACTGGCATAAACTTATTTATCTATTCATTTAGTTGAATCACATTTTATGTCGCTAGTGGTCGAAATTTAGAAAGTAGACAATAATGATGTACGCTGCGGAGACTCTTACTAAGCAACCTTACCAAAACTCACAAGAATGCTCACTCACTGATTCTACCAGTATACAATAAAAATTACACATTGAATGAGAGATCCTTGAAAGTTAAATGTTCCTAGTATTTTCTATATCCGGCGTATGTACGCAGATGCCGAAAATCTGCAGATGAAGATCTTCAAAATCATGAGCAGATTCCTCCGATATGCGGACATGCGAACCTGTTATTGTATTAACCATTCAACCAATAGCTGCTCCTGATAGCATAGCCGATTTGAATGGGACCTACTGAATATGTGGCCATGTTCTTATCTGTGTTGATGAGAGATCATACTAGCGACCATCCCATGAACCTATATTATTTATATTATATATATATAATATGATGTACATATATATATATACTGTATTATATATATATATATTATACTATTATACTAATATACTATACTATATAATATTTTAATAACTATAACATATAATACTAATAGTATACATAAGATAAATATATATAGATGAGAGTAGAGAGAGAAAGAGAAGAACATCAGAGACGACGAAATGAACGCAGAAGACGCGCCCAAAGCCCTGATCAGGGGTGATAACACTTGACCGCCGAATGAATGCGCCCTGAAATCCACTGCTAAAACACTACACACTGAAGAATCGAGGAGACTTGACCAGAGTAGCAGTGACAAAGGATATAGAGAGCGGACGACATAGAGAGGACGAGATGAGAGAGAGAGATGAGGAGAGAAGAGAAGAGAGAGAGAGAGGAGATTCAATCACGGTAGCACTCATCTTGAACAATATGGTTATGCAATGACAATTAGATAGCAAAAGTAAATACAGATTCAATCTGCAGCGAAGAATCCGCTATATGAAGCAGAACCATTATACTAAGAACAAACATGATATATACATGCAAATATTAATTTATGTTAACCCGTAATTGCTAAGAAATAAATAGCCTCTGATAGTACTTATCAAGCGATGTCATGGGCTTTATTGCGAAGAATTAATGTCTTTTAGTAATGCTTATTGTCCATTAAAAATTTCGGGGCAAAGTATCAAAGAGTGTTCTATAAAGCTGCGATATATCATTAATAGATATCATCGATATCGTGAAAATGTCGTATCAGATACGCAACATCAAATTAGATTAGAATCAGGGTTTCTAGACACGGACCCCGCGGGCGACAACGACCAATCCGCCCCCAGTAGAATCACTGGTTAATTCTCAAGCTAACACTTTTAATTACACAGATTAAACACTCTTACACGATTCAAACACACCGTGTAAGCAAACTAGAGCCCACACGACGCAGAAGTAGACGCACACTGTATTTCGCATTTCACGATCGACACTTCATCCCCGCAATTCAAACTTTAGCGTATGAGACCTACCCTCAGGTCGTGCCCTCTGCGGGACTTAGGGAGGACAAGTCAGCTGTGCGCCCTTAGCTTTAAAATGTTTGCGAACCCCTGCATAGCGTTAGGTCTCGAATAACTACTACCACCGCCCTGTTTCTCAACGCATTTGCAAATATCCATAACGAATTGCAATGGACTCGTCTGCCTATAAACACGACGCACCAGCTATTATCAGTTAAAGAATAATTGCCTTATACCGGCTCTTTCCATAAGGCATCACAATCAGACCAGATGATGAGGAGATAGAAAAAAAGCATATCGATAGAAACCTCACCTCGCTAGCAACATTCATTCATAATAGATATCCGCTACAAAGACAGAGGTAGCACTAGTTCTGCCAAATATCCATAATATTCGTCAAGGAGAGCACTGTTCTCAAGAGTCAATACGCTGTAGAAGAGAAAAAAACAAGAAGTTATGGCGACGAGTCGCACCGGAACGTTCTATTCCATTGATGTGTGTTAGCAACTGTTGATTTTCCAAAGGTGCAGCCTTATGTTTTTATTGTTCAGAATGTAAAAGTGGCGCAGTCACACTAAATAATACAAAACGATTTTGATAAAGGAAGATTCACTGAATTAAATTTCCTCAGTCTATCAGTTCCAAACAAGTTGCCAGCATCACATTTGATTAAAGATTTTGTGAAACAAGGGTCTGAAAAGAATAAGAGAACAGTTCAAGGTCCGCGCTATCATCTGTGAACTGCTTGACACGATTCTTAATATGTAACAACTTTTAACACGATATACCCAAAATCATTAGGAAAAGCTATACCATCAGCAAGTGTATTTGTCACCAGCTTACTAGTATCTTGAACAGGCCTTAAAAAGACGGTTAAAATTACAATACCCCAGAAGACCATAGAAAAAAGAATAGCGGTCACTGTCTTTGGTTTCGTTATTGCATACGAAGTAAATTAAAGGTCACGATTCCTCCTATAACATATATCTCTCATTGTCTCTTTTCTCATTTGCATTTTTGTGCTAAAGTACTTATATATATATATAATATATTATTATCATATATATATCTATATTATATAATATATAATAGTATAAAATATACCAATAATAAAATAATATATATATATTGATAATTATACATACATATATATATATACTACTAATCATACATATATACTACTATAAATCTACTATATACTATCTATATATATTTAAGAATATATATATCATAGATATATATATAAATAATTATATGATATACTATTCTAGAAATTTCTAATATATACATATAAATTGATACTGATATATACTATATATATATATATGACTATTATATAGATATATACTATATAGAGTTGTGCACATCGTTATTCAAAAAAGTAGTTCCGTTATAGCGTCTATTCGTATTACTCTAAAAAAGTAGTTATGCATTCTCTTTGAGAAGCGAAGCAAGTAACGAAAGCCGTTACTCACGTTAACTCCGACTTAAACTTTTCAAATATGACATTAATTACAGCTATCTTAAACGAAATTTAATTTGTTGTGTATATTAAATTTCTCAAACCTTAATCATGTATTTATTAGAAAAAACAATACCCTCATGTATAGACCCTAGCGTACTCAGGACTTGGTCCCTTTGCATCCACCAACATTTTATTGCACAAAGCCACCTTCCTGCCATTCACAACTTCCTTCTACACTCTTCAATCATGTCGTTCCCTTTTCATCCAACATATATACTAAATACTATTAAACCCAGCACTGTTTCCCAGATGCCTCACCATCTAAAAATAAACTTTCACACGAGGACTGATCTATCACTCTACCAACCATAACCTTACTCTTCATCTACGTCTTACCTCTCAAACATCTTTCTTTTACCACACTCCTGTTAAATCTCCGATCTTACCACATCCTCACAAAGCCTCCTCTCAGATTTCGCCACACTAGGAACCAAATCCAATCCGCACTATAAAGCGTAGCGGCATACCTTCACTCTGCTACTTCCGATACTCCATCATTCTAACTGAGATTGTGGAGTCGGAGTCGGGAGTCGGGGAGTCAGAAATTTTGAAGAAGTCGGTGTCGGAGCTCGACAGCACGGCGTGTCGGTACAGTAGCGGAGTGAGTAATTGTGAAGACAGTGAGTCGGCAGTCGCCGAAAAATTTGAAACGATCCACAACACCCCTGATTCTAACACCCTTCACCCGTCACCATCCCAAGCCTCTAACTCTTTCCATAGCCCCATCATATAAAGATGAAGAATAACCAAGAAGACAATAGCACATCCCTCCTCACTCAGGCTATTGTAAAATTAAATCAATCACTTTCAACCTCCTATTATATTCTATACACACGCTTTTACCTATCCTCATATCTACTTTTGATCTCCATCACGAAGCTTACCACCCAGCACCATTATATCAAATAACACCTGTCATAGACTTCGTATTTAATCATATTTATGACGCCTGTTTGCCAGAATACTAAATACAAACCTAAATACAATTATGATTCTTCTACTCTCTCTCATTTTCTCAATCATTTTTTTCAAGGTAAAGATTTGATATGATCCACACAGCCTCTACCACTTTTAAAGCTACCTTGTTCTTCCCAATCAGTCCTTCAGTCATTCACAGCATTCTTTCGACCAAAATAATAGTATATATATCTTCACTACTACACTTAATAAACTCTAATTTCGCCTGAATAATTCCTACAGTTCAACCATTATCTCACTTCCCTTACATAAGAGCGTACGAATTACTGCCTCTCCTCCCTAAGTCCATACCGGAAAACATGTCTCTCCAAGAACATTTTGTTCACTCAACTTCCAAATCCCAAATCAATCCAACCATCTCGCTCCGTATCTGACTCATTTCACCGGAATTTCATATCATATACCTGACAGATTTACCATCTTCAAAACTGTTATCTCGTTCAGCACAGTACTTTCGTCCTTACTAGATGACCCTTCGAGCCTAAGAAATACCCATATTCCTATGCACCCATTCAAACCCACACCAACCAACTTCCACTATCACCTCTTCTCATTACTGCTCAAGGTTATTGACAATTTTGAAGTGGACCCCACCACACCTATAGTCATTATTCATCTCATCAGTTACGAAAGCACCATCCCTATTCATTATTCCTATTTTTCCATTCATCTAGAGTAAATTTATATATATACCAAGATATATTATAACGAAATACAATATATAATATATATATACATAGTATATAATACTATATTATATATATAATATATTAATATAACTATATAATACTATATAATATTATATATATATTAAATACTACATAGTATATATATATATACGATCTAGATATTATAATCATACATACTAATAAGTTATATATACTATGTAAAAGGTAAAGACGTATACGTAGCGTATAATATATATACATATACTACTATATATATATAAACTATACTATATATATATATAATATATATAATAATATATATAAATATATATACTATCATATATTATAAAAGGATTTTTTCAGAGCTTGATCGGGGTGGTCGATTGGCTATCAACATCAAAGAAAGTCGAACAAAAATGTAACGGACTAAAAAGTAACGGAGCAAAAAATAAACGTAACTTATTCGGAGCGTTACATGAAAAAAAAAGTAACGTAGTTCGTTACTCCGTCTTACTGAAAAACTAGTTCCCGTTAGTAACCGGGCATAACGGCAGTAACGGATCTGACCCACCTTGTATATCATAATAACTAATATAATATATATATATATATAGGAGTAATACTATTATATATATATACATATAGTAGATATATATTATATCGGTCGATCTATAAATATATATATAGTAATATAGTAGATATTAGTATATAGTAATATATATTAATATACTATTAGTATAGTAAATAAGTTAGATATAGTATATTATATTAATATATTATGATATAATATATACTATATAAGTAAATAAAATACTACTACTATATATATAATATTAATTAATATATATATATCTACTATATATAGTAATACGTATCAACTATTACTAATATATAACTACTATATCTACGCATATATATATATATATTTTACCATATATATTAATATATATATACATTATAATAACACTAATATATATATATATATATATAATATATATATAAATATTATAATATATTACTATTATTACTATATAATCAATATATAATATATATATAGTAAATATATATACGAGTATCCGCTAGGAATATATAATATCAAGCACGATATATACTATACTATATAAAATAAATATATATATAGTATATATATATATATATATATATATTATATACTTACTATAATATAATATATAATATATATATAATTAAATATATACATATACATAATAATATATAATATATATCAATATAATATTACTATTGATATATAGTATATAATAATATTAAATTAATAATATCTATTCATATATATAATATATATACATAATTACTACTTATAATATATATACTAATAATATATATATAGTATAAATACATATACTATATATATAATATATACTATATAAGAAGGTTACGTCATTTTTTGAGACACCTGAAGAGCATAGGTTAAATTAAAGCGACGTTTTGGAATTTCACCTCGTGCATGGATCATAAAACTTGTCTATTTTATCATTCATTTATATTGGTAGCTCAAGAAAATAATACCTTCAAGAAGAGTTGACTATCTGGACAATTTAACTGTGAAGTGTTTGATATTGCAATAAATGAAGAGCTAGTTACATTAACTCAATTAAATTTTCTATCGTATATTAAAATTATACGACGATGTCTTATTTTGAAGACGTCAGAATCAAAAGGTGGTAAGTGAGGAATCAGTTTAATATTGCAGGAAATAATGATTTGAAATGTTGAGTCAGAAAAAAAGCAAAGGGGGAAAAAAAATTAAACTGCCGTCGCTCAACACAGTTTGGCCTGATGAAAATTTTCATAACTGCTCATATCTCAGTGCTTAAAACTTTGTCACTTAAACCCCTTTTGCCACTAACAACCTTAATTAAAAAAAATTTTCAGCAATATTTCTCAAATTTTACATACTTTTGAACAGATATTGGAAAATAAAATAAAATGATAGAGTAATTGTAGAGGAGGAATAAAATACCTCCAAAGTATATGATCTAGTTTAACGTTACAAGAATATCAAAAATTCTTTCGTCTCTCTATCAAGAAAAATACAATAAAGTGTGGCAACGCACTTTTCCAAAAGTATCATGTATGTAAAGTTTATAGTCTAAAACTTGCATTTCACAATCCATAAGAAGGGAATTTTAAATCACTTTTAATTACCACTTGCAGACTCATTAATCTATATCTATCCTTGTACTCCCATCTTACGTATGTTCCCTACTGTTACCATCTTTAGATCATGTTCCCTTTCCCTCCATTGTAAACATAAATCGCCATTGCGAACTAAGGGGAAATTTCTTTGGGGTGTGTGAGGGGCATGGCTTTCCTTATAGTGAGAATGTTCAGCAAGTCTGATAGATTTTATTGACTAAACATATTCGGAGGGCCGGAAGGGAGAGCTGTCCGGTTGCATTCTGGATGGCACCACTACCCTCTTCTACGCCGTTCCTAAATCACAACGAATAAATTATATATATATATATATATATATATATATATATATATTATTAAGTATATATATATATATATACTATATATAATATTATAATTATATATATATATATAATACTATATATATAATATATATATATAATATAAGAATATAATATAAATATATGTATATATAATATATCATATATATATATATAGTAATATATAATATAATATATATATATAATATATCACATATATAATATAATAATTATAAGCATATATATATATATATATATATATATTATAATATACCGTTGTGATTTAGGAAGAGCCGTAAGAAGAGGGGTGGTCCATCCAGAATTGCCAACGGACAGCGCCCTCCGCCCCTCCAGAAATATGTTGTAGCAAAAAAATCATATCAGACTGCTGAAATTCTCATATAAGGGAAGCCATCCCCCACACACCCCAAAAAAGGTAAAATTTCATCAATGGCGATTATGTTTACAATGGAGGGAAAGGGAAACCATATCTAAAGATGGATAACAGTATAGAAACATACCGTAAAGATAGGAGTACAGCTAGATTATAGAATAATGACGTCTGCAAGTGGTAATTAAAAGGATTAAAATTCCTTCCGTACGAAAATCGTTGATTTTAGAGTAGAGGCTATAATTTCCATGATACTTGATTGAAAAATCAGTTGCCGACACTTTATTGTATTTCTTGAAAGAGACGAAAGAATTTTTGATATTCTTGTAACGTTAAACTAGATCATATACTTTGGAGGTATTTTATTCCTCCTCTACAATTACTCTATCATTTTATTTTATTTTCCAATATCTGTTCAAAAGTATGTAAAATTTGAGAAATATTGCTGAAAATTTTTTTTAATTAAGGTTGTTAGTGGAATAAAATACCTCCAAAGTATATGATCTAGTTTAACGTTACAAGAATATCAAAAATTCTTTCGTCTCTTTCAAGAAATACAATAAAGTGTGCAACTGATTTTTCAAAAGTATCATGGAAATTATAGTCTAAACTCTAAATCAACGATTTTCGTAAGGAAGGAATTTTAATCACTTTAATTACACTGCAGACTATTCAATTCTATAATCGTACTTTACCGTCCATCTTATACGTACTGTTCCTACGTACCATCTTAGATATGTTTCCCTTTCCCTCCATTGTAAACATAATCGCCATTGGCGAACTAGGCGAGAACTTTCTTAGGGGGGTGATGGTGCGGCAGCGTTCCTATATATGAAAATTTCAGACAAGTCTGATACTGATTTCGTATTGACTAATAACATATTTCATGGCGAAGGGGCGGATGGAGAGCTGTCCGCTTGGCGATGCTGGATGACCACTCCACTCTTCTTACGCCTTCTTCCTAAATCACAACGGAAATAGTAATACTATATATAAATAATATAAGTGATATAGACTAGAGTATATATATACCTATATAATATTACCTATATATATAAATATATATATAATATATGACATATACTA
>JABUQX010112014.1:0-23208 GCA_015478945.1 Trachelipus rathkii | reverse complement strand
CTGTTACGACTCCACCAATAAGAGTAAATACCGCTACTAATCAGTCACGTAACAGACATGAAAAGGCCATCTACGAATATTACTAATATACTTAATATTATATATATATCAGGTGAGTGAATATATAAACGTCTATTATTATACTATTATATATAATAATATACTAGCCAATATAACTATATCAGTTCCTTACTCAATACCTATATAACAAATATATTATATATATATATAGTTATATTATATACTATATATCATAGAGCGTCCCGGAAAGCCAACATGCATTTACTAAAAAACTAACAGCTACAGAAAAATAATAACATTTATTGATTTCAGCAACAATTTCATCGATGAAAACTTAAAAAAAAAATATTTTATTCAATATTATCTAATAAACATACTTAAATTATTAGATAATCTTGGTCTGGCCCAGCGTACCTCTCAGTAACCTTCCATATTCTGCAGTAGGTCCGAGGGCAAGAGTTACCAAATATTGCTTTTCTTATTATGCTCTGGAGAAATGTTAATTTTTTTTATTTTCTTTTTAAGGGGTTCGAGCCAACGGTGGGACAGAGGGAGGACGAAGTCCCCCCGTCATCCCCCGGTAGGCCGAGAAACCCCGACTCTGTCCATCTTTGTGGTTTACCCTTGGGGTATCTTTTAGTTAAAAAAAATCGACATTTGGCAACATGCATGTAACTAAAAAACTATAACAGCTACCGGAAAATAAATAACATTTTATTAATCAGGAGACATTTTTATCGATGAAATTAAAAAAAAATTTTAACGCTTTTGAAAAATTTAAAATTGTTAAAAATGTTGGAAAACTGGATGATAATGATCGTTTTTTGAGAAGAACGAAGGAGCTCTAGCGCTCCGAGGGAGCGTCAAAGTTGCCAAATGTCGATTTTTTTTAATAAAAGGGACAATTCTGGCAACATTAAGTTTAAAACCAAATCTGTCAGTCTATCCAATATTATGCCACAATATCATATTGTTCATTCCCATAAAATATCAGACTGAACAGTTTTTTTTCTGCTGCGAAAAGTAAAATAAAGCCAAAATGATTTAATCAGTTCCCAGCCCCGATTATGCTTACCTATTCTTTAGTGCTAATCAGTTCCCAGCCCCGATTTTGCATATCTATTCTTTAACAACAACAAAAAAATCACATGAAAATCGATCTCGGAAATCATTGTAAATATATTTTAATTACATAGTAACCACTGTACTTATTATTGCTTTATCATTATCACAGAGATTTACTCGTCGTGATCCGTAAATATACTGTAGACCTACATAAATAAATATATAAAATTTTAAAAAGAAATTTACATACCTTTTGGGTAAAATCTAGCGCAAAGTGTTTAGCTCCTTCTGCATTCGAACTTGCAGCCTCGCCATATCTAACTACATTATGAATGCCTGTGCGCATTTTAAAATTACGAAACCAGCCACTACTTGCCTTGAAATCAACAAGCTCATCAGCGCTGTTTGTTGCTGTATCTCGCTGTAGGTCTTGATACAGTTGCCTGGCTTTTTCGCATATTATAGGTTCTGAAACGCTATCACCAGCCATTTTCTTTTCAGTTATCCACACTAATAAAAGCTTCTCCATATTATCAAACAGTGGCGATCTCTTAGAAGCAAGAATTGTCACACCTTTTGCGACTTCAGCTAATTTAATAGCATCTTTTATTTTTAGTATGCTAGCAATAGTAGTTCTCGGCATATTAAATTCTTTTGCTAAACTGCTCAGACGAGTACCACTTTCAAATTTAGCTATAATTTTCTTTTTAAATTCAATAGTGGTTCTCACCGCTTTTCTTTTTTGTTTTTTATCGTCAATGAACTTTTTACGACCCATGGTCACTTACAGTATTGTATTTATTAAAAAATTAATTGTAAAACCTCGTAAATATTAAAAAGAAATAAAGTATTAAACAAGAGTTATTGCTCGCATTTTCAATGACGAGTCGAGACTGAGACAGCTGACGATCAGCTGACTCGCCGACCACGTCGGAGGAGGGACGAATATTGATTTTTTCGGGCGAATATCAAAAAAAATTCAACGAAAAAAAACAGAACGAATTTCATAAAAGACGAATATTTGCGTGGATGAATATTGAAGTTCCACTATATATATATATATATATATATATATATATATATATATATATATATATATATATATATATATATATATATATATATATATATATATATATATATATATATATATTATATATTATATATATATATATAAATATATATATATATATATATATATATATGATATATATAATATATATATATATAACTCAAGGTTGAACAATAAAGTAATAAATCTCTTAAAAATGAGGGGTTATAAATATAAAATTATATATATATATATATATTATATATATATATATATATATATACTATTATATATATATTATATATTATATATATATATATAATACTATATTTATGATTTTATATATATATATATATATATATATATATATATATATAAATAATAATAATTAATAATAATAATAACTAATAATACATAATAAGAATAATTAATAATTGAATGTGACTGTATATGTATTGTCATGTTCACGATAGTTCTATCCCCGGCAAGAAAAAATATAGTCTCCATATATTCACAATTTTAAAGAAAGCAAGCCGCCATTTTTTTTTTTTTTTTTTTTTTAAGCAGGAACCAACGTTGCCAAAAACTCTGCCTCGATAGGTTGACAGAATCGCCGAAAGATGATAAATATATGACCTCAACATAGTACAGATATATATATATATATACTGTGATCGCAATCTATCGATCTGGCAACAATAAATTAACACAGTAGGTCTTGTGGATAGGGAAATTATCGGTCAAGTTGCCGATATTTTGTGTGTGTGTGTGTGTGTACCTTATCGTGGCAAATTTTCCTCTAAAATGTAGAACATGCATAGTATGACTTTGAATATAACAAAAGTTTATCTTTATAATCACAAATACTTTTATTATTTTCTCTTGGTACTAAATTTTGAAGGAAAATGCCTAATATTTTTCTTAATCTTCTTTTTTCCTCTTGGCGGTAAATTTTCCCTCTAAAGGTACACTGCGCATACACACAAATAAGATGGTCCTAAAATTGTAACATTGGATTGAAGTACTATAAATTTTAATTGTATTTATACTATGATTGTACACTGAAGATAGTTCTGAAATAATTGCAAATACAAACATTGAAATAAGATACTGTCTTTTGTTAATAATTATGTATTTATAAACCTTTATTAATAAATGGTTTTGATTTCCTTTTTACTATTTTAATACCTTAAATTTAAAGTCATTTGTTTAATTTTAAGAAATTAGTTACTTTATATATATATATATATATATATATTATATATATATATATTGATTTTCACATCTGCTAGATTTTAAAATAATACTTTTATCATTCATCTATCGCCTATCTATATCACTATAATATATATATATTATATATATATATTATATATATTTAGGAACTGGCCACTTATTTCAAAGTTGAAATAACCTAGATTCCCAACCCCTAATTTTGTTCCAATATATATAAAAAGTGTTGCTTGAGAAATTTCAGCTAAATATAATTAGTTTAAGGGGACCCCCAAAGGAGCTAAAGTTATGAATTTTGCAGAAAATTAGGCAGTATGTTTAACATTAAAGTAAACAACAGAAATAGGCACATTTCACAAAGTATACCATCTATATTTTAAAAGGATATAATAATAATAATAATAATAATAATAATAATAATAATAATAATAATAATAATAATAATAATAATAATAATAATAATAATAATAATAATAATAATAATAATAATAATTTAATAGCATACCAAAAGTCGGTGATCAATGCCAGCCATGCAACCTACTCTTCCTCTCATGCGTTGCAAAATTAAAACCTCTTTATCCTCTTTGTTTTTAATTATATTTAGCGCATTCTCATGGGCTAGATCAAATAAATCATCTAATACGTCGGTGAATTTCATGCGTTTTGCCACTTCCACATCTGTGACTCTACTAAGTCGTTTTTGTAGGTTTTGCCATTCATTATAAAGCGATATGACTTTTTCAACACAATGATCCTGTCGTTTTGTAGGAATTCTAGCCTTTTCCCAAAATACGAGAACATCCCTTACAACTACCCCTGCACTTTCTTTGATTGATAATTTAACAATACGTAAATTAAAGAAAAGGACACTGAGTACTTGCCGATTTGATGGTAGCTTTGCACCTACAATTTGGTTTGTTATATTTCCGATAAGACTAACTTCATAGTCCTTTCGTAAGTTGCGAGAAAGTTTTGAAGCGGACTGCGACGATGCTGATGCCATTATACTACATCAAAAGAAAACACTACAAAAAGCATAAACGTGCTAAATGCGTAACGATTATAATTATTACATGAAACTGTGTCTGTGAACGTGAAAAACACACCTTAACTACTCCAACTCTGTGGGCAAACTACTGAGAGTTCAGTGACTTAGCCAGCGATTAACACACGGATGGTAACGCCATCAATATTCATAATTATACTTACGAATTAAAATCGTTTCTATTCGTATTATGTACGTCTTTCATAAAAAGTTACAAAGACAATAATATGAAAATATTATAAGGAATACGAGTATTCCTTTTCTTTCAACTGGGAACTTTAGCCCCTTTGGGGGTCGCTTTAGTATTATCTGATTCACCTGAAACTTTACAGAGAGTCATTTTATAAGGATTGGAGCAATTTAGAAGGTTGGGAGATGGAAAATATTTCAGTTAAGAAAATCCCATACAAATAAGGGCCGGTCTAATAATTATATATATATATATATAAAATAATATATATAATACCTATATAGCTAATATATAATATATATATACCTATCACTATATATACTATATTCTATAATATACATCATATATATAATAAAAAAATATACAATTTATAGTATATACAATAATATATATAATCAGAGAGAGAGAGAGAGAGAGAGAGAGAGAAGAGAAGATTAACATATTGACTGCTTTGGGTATTTTGCTTGTAGAGAGTGCTAGCGGATGGTGCACTCTTTTCACTATCGCGAATGCGGAATACGTTAAAATCCACTACCGCGCATATGCGGAAGTGGATAGTTATTATTTTTTTAGAGTTTTAGCCACAGGTACGTTCATATACATATATATATATATATATATTATATATAATATATATAGAAATATATATATATATTATATGATATATACTATATATATATATATATATATTATATATAGATATATATATATATAATATATAATATATAATATATATATATATATATTATATAATATATATATATATATATATATATAATATTATATAATATAGTATACTTTGCGTTACCAGGAGTGCAGGACGCTTGACCCAATCTCTTTTGCCTCCACCAACTTCTTTTGCCCAGCCTTCACCCCCATTTGGAAAAAGGTATGAATATAATGCTTGAAATAATGATTCTGTTGAATATGCTTCAGAAACAAAATCTTCTGAAGCCCTTTCAGGGGAGAGTTTGCTTCTCTTTTCCGTCGTAAAATGAGATCTGCACCACTAAAGACGCCCACTAGTTACACTGCTGAAGGGAAGAATTCCCTGGTGACTTCTTGCAAAATGTGGAAAACTTTTTACAATTATCACAGACACCAACCCAGTGGATCTTTATCTGTTCCAAGTGTTTTCGCTTTTGATATTATGCGATCAATTGATAGTAGTCTTTTTGACACCTCTGACAAGACTCTTCACCGATGCTAGAAGCCAAAAGGAACGTTCTGGATTCAGCAATGATATCTCTAACCAGATGTTAATTGCGTGTCTGTTTCTGTGATCTTTTGCTTTTAATTTTTCTAGTAATATTTCTGCCTTTAGAAGCAATTTCATCACATAGGCATCCTAAATTAATTTTAACCCCCTGTGAAAACACGTGGTTAAAGAAATTGTGGTTTTGTATCTAAGGATTAGAAAAGTTGCTATTGCACAAGCGTCATCGTTTTACAGAAGTTGATAATATAATTATCTATCTCCAGCTATAGAATGTTTGTGGCAGATCTTTGGAAAGTCCTGCTACGCTTTAATATACACTTGGTATGTTCTTCTATATAAAATATTATAGTATATATAATAAGTACATATATATATATATATCCTAAATATATACATTTTTGATAATATATATATAATATAGATGTATATATAATATAGGTATATATAACTATATATATTTTAAATAAATTCTATATATATATATCTAGCTAATATTATATATATATATTATAAAAAAGGTAATGCACACACACGTTTCTCATAATTCAAAGATGAATACTATTCGCAATAAGCAATAAAATTAATGCGGTTGCGGAGAGAAAAATGATGCGGATGTGGACATCCGCTACACCTCTAGTTGTAAGTAGTAGGTGGAGTACCGGAATATTTTCCTCACCTCATCGCACCGCACACTAAACACCGCAATCACTATAAGAAAGGGTTATTTTTTAATTTTGTTTATAATTTTTTTTTTTTGCTAGATCGTTAGTAAGGCTTACGACACATGATGGCGTACACATGATGGCGTTGCAACGCAGGTTCCAACGCGCGCTGTCTATCGCGGCATACTATATGATAACTACAGACGGCGTACACATGCAGGGCGAGCTCTGTCTTCAACGCGCGTCTCGAAGGTTCCTCGTGAAGCGCGCGCTAGCAGGGTGCCTCGAGTTCTTTTATTTGGAATGTCATCATATAGTATGCCGTGATAGACAGCGCGCGTTGGAACGCGCGTTGCTTAGCGCGCGTTGCAACGCCATCATGTGTACGTAGCCTAAATAGCAAATAATATAATACAGCTTCAGTACCATAAATCTATGTAAGCCTATAAATTTTTTTTTAAAAAAGAAGCACCTGGCAGTAAATAGGCTCTAAAAATAACAACATTCGGAGACTTCATAACTTTTTTCAGGCTCTCATCTTTTATTTATTTTATTTTTTTTTTTTTTTTTGCTTTCTTTCATTACGGATCATTTCAAATATTTCATGTAAGTTTCATGGAAATCTGTGAAAAATCTGCGAAAATCGGTGAAAATCTGCGAAAATCGATGAAAATCTGCGAAAATCGATGAAAATCTGCGAAAATCTGCGAAAATCGGTGAAAAATCTGCGAAAATCGGTGAAAATCTGCGAAAATCGGCTGTTACCGCTATAATTGATAATTTCGCCCATTGACAAGTGTTATAAAAATAAAGAAATGAAGGCTTTTTTACTTCATATTTAGCGACTTTAAAAGCATCGTTTTCCCACTGAAGGAAGATTAAGAAATAATACATTTCCTAATGATTTTGTAAAAAAAAAAAAAAAAAAAAAAAAAAAAAAAAAAAAAAAAAAAAAAATTCCTTATAACACTAAAACTTTTTTTTACTTTATTATTTTTTTTATTATTATATCATTATTATTATTATCATAATGCATTCTTATTATTATTATTATTATTATTATTATTATTATTATTATCATTATTATTATTATCATTATTATTATTATTATTATCATTATTATTATTATTATTATTATTATTATTATTATTATTATTATTATTATTATTATTATTATTATTATTATTATTACTCTGGTATTATTCACGTTTGCCAGTCCTAAGCTCGTTTTAATATCATTTTTGATGACCAACTTTTTTCATTGTGATGCAATTCTTGTTTTGAATCATTTTCTTTTTATTCTGTTATTTTCTAATGTGATGATGATTATGACTAAAGACTCGCCGACGCATAAAGTGCGGTGCGTTGGGTGCCAATTCTGTAGCGGTGCGTGGTGTGCCAATTCTGTTGCGGTGCGATGCTGAAAATTCCGATACTCATCCAACCATTATAGTTATGTGGCCAGATATGTAGACGATATTGTCGCTGCAGAGCCAAATGCAACCAACCAACAAAACTTCTAGATTTCTTCAACACAATACAGACAGACAAACAATATAATATGGAAATAGCAACAAATAACGCTATATCTTTCTTAGATACACTCATAATAATCGATCACAACATAAAACCCTCATTAATAGTATACAGAAAATCCACCTCCAACCCCATTTACATACATTGGTACTCCGCCCACACAGGTACACAAGTTTATCAAATAGGTCTAAATTTATAGCTCGCTAAATAACAGCTAGTATTCTAAGAATATTCCGGCTACATTAAAAAATATGATGCGGCAAGGATTACCAATTTGTTACGTAATATTCAGTAATTATATATATATATATATTCATTATATATATATATATATATATATATATATATATATATATATATATATATATATATATATATATATATATATATATATTATATATAATGTCTGTTCAAATATTATATTAAGTGTGTTAATATAATGTGTTTAAATTATTATATAAAGTATATTATTAACGTACATAAATTATAGTCTGTTAAAATAATTTAAAAAAAATATATTATGAATACTTATAGATAATGAAAGTCTGTTAAGCAAATTATAATTATATTAATATACCTTAAATTATATTAACTATTAAATATGTATGTTGAACATAAGGTCTATTAAAAAAAATATATATATATATTATAAAATATTAATATATATGTTTGTTAAGCAAATTATATCAAATATTTTAATGTCTGTTAAAATAATTATATTAAGTATATTAATATAGAATGTCTTTCAAACAAATTATTATATTAAGTGTATTAATATAAAAAAAATAATATTTAGTAAGTAGGTTCATTTATTTCGTTTAACTATTATTTTTATTTATATAATTAAGTTAATAATTATCTTTCGATAATTAGGTTTTGAATTAATAATAACTATAAAAAGTTTGGAAGCAAAAGTTTAAGTCTTTAATAAATATTTTTTAATTTTCATTTCTCTAATGCCCAGTACGATCTGGGAAACTTGGTCAGTACTACTAAGTCGCCGGGAGACCAATGGATTGGTGACCAACTCGAGGAACAGTATTGCGACCACAACCTTAATACCCATACGGCCTATGCTTTTTTTTATAATATGAAAATGGACGTTAAAGAAGCTGCTGCAGAATTATTTTTGTAAGAGCGCTAAAAAAAATAAATAAAAAAAAGCAATGGGTTCACTCATTATTACCAGAACGCCATGAAAAAGGAATGTTTGCCGTTTTTCGTACAATGATCTAAGAAACTGCCTAGATAAATTTTTTAACTATGTTACAAGTTTACAACGTTTATGAAATTGCTTGCAGAGCTGCTAGGTTTACTTAAAGAGTCAATTACTGGCAGTAATACAAACAAACACGTGGCAGTAATAGGAAAACGAGGTCATACATTTCAGTGGAAGAAAAACTATTCCTTGTTTTGAGGAAAGATTTTATATTTATTTCCTGCTATAATAATAATAATAATAATAATAATAATAATAATAATAATAATAATAATAATAATAATAATAATAATAATAATAATAATAATAAATAACGTTTTATTATCATTATTAGTTATTAAAATAAAAATAAAATTTGCACAATTTTCAAATAAAATAATAATAATAATAATAATAATAATAATAATAATAATAATAATAATAATAATAATAATAATAATAATAATAATAATAATAAACTTATTTTTATTATCATTATTAGTTATTAAAATAAAGAAAAAATTTGCACATTTTTCAAATAAATGCATATCTATGCATTAACATGACGAAATAATCTGTGGGGTGGGATTCTTCTGAATAGTTTCATGGGTGACAATTGAAATTCCTGCCTTTCTTCTGTTTGAGTGACTAGTGGGTTACGGTTAAACAATGGACTGTTGCATGGACCCCCGTACCGGTGCAGAGTCTCTGAGTTAAGTTGCCATGATGTCTTGCCATTTCACTACTCTTCCAAGAGAAATATACCTGCATTCTCTTAAATGAAAAGTCATCGTATGGCTGGGCATCCTCGATAACCTTTATCAATTCTTTTTTTGCCAAAAGTTTATAATCTGGAATTTGTTTAAACAATGAGAACAATGACAATATTTTTGCGTCAACACATTTATTTAAAGCGTTTAATAATTCGTGTCCAAGAGTATCATCGGTTTTTGCTTTCTTCCTAGCTGTACGAGTGTTCTTTTCTTCAGAGGATGGTCCATGTACCGGAGTATATATTCTTCTCCTTGTAGAACATTATCATAAGATGAAATGTTACTTTCAGTATCACAGTTTTCCCAGCGGTACGAGTGTTCTTTTCTTCAGAGGATGGTCCATGTACCGGAGTATTCTTCTCCTTGTAGAACATTATCATAAGATGAAATGTTACTTTCAGTATCACAGTTTATTATTCTCGTATATTTTAAAATAGCCATTAGATTATTAAAAACGTATGACGTTTTCCGTGCGGCTTCTGACCCACTCTCAGTATATTTAAGGCTTCTCAATTCTCTGGTGAAACAGTTTCTTAGATGCCTCCATTTTTTCTGAATAGCCAAACCTGAGAAAAAATGATATAATATATATATCAGAGATAAATAAAGCTTATTTCATTTGATGATAAAAAAAATATTTGGTTTCAGGTATGTTTGGAGTGGTTGCACATTTGCACAATTCCATCATTCATACAGACTGGAAATCTCAACAATTGCAGATATAATAAGAGAAGTTTGTCATATTATCTGGCATGCATTAAAAGATTTGTTTATCGCAACCCTCAAGATAGCAGTGGCTAAAAATAGCTCATGATTTCAACATGCGTGCAGACATTCCCAATTGCATCGGCGTGATAGACGGCAAATATGTTAGGGCATTTAAACAAGCTAACAGTCGGTCATATTATAATTAAAAATATTATTTTTCTATTGCATCACTTGGTGTTTGTAGTGCAGATTACAAATTAATAACTATAGATGTAGGGGCATACGGTAAGGACAGCGATTCCTCTATTTACAAAAACTACGTTGTTCAGGAAACTGAGGAATTATAATAATTTGAATATTCCGGATAATGGTCCGGCTATGAAGCATTTGGACAGTCTGAAAAGTTAATGCGCGTGTATGCAGGGTCACACTAACAGTTAAGAAAAGGGTTTTTAACTATAGCCTTTCTCGAGCTCGCAGATATGTAGAATGTACTACATTTGGTATTATGAATGTGAAAATAATCTAGCAGTGAGTATTGTAAAAGCTTGTTGTGTTTTACCTAATTACGTGAGGGAAAGAGATGGGTATATACATGAGGATACATATTGATCATTTCAGGTTTTGAGGATACACCTACACCTACACACATTACTGAAGAAGAAAGAGCAAGCCGGTGTTTTATTTGTCAGATTTTTTTTTTTGTTTTAGGATGCCAAATGAATAAAATATAAATGACTATACCTAAAACAAAATGTGATGAACTATTAATAATATTCTATAAAAAATAACAATTGTTATATTTTACTTACCACATTCCCTTTTCTCCTTCTTGGAATTACATTATTCGTCTCCAAAACTACCAGCTAATTCTTCTCATAATTTCTTTATGTCACGGTTTGAATAATCTCTGTTAGATATGTCCCAAACGGGATTCAATTCAATTATAAACCTCTCTGTGTCAAATATTAGGCGATGTGCGTGGTCTTCTCACCTCTGGTCGCCTGTAAACTGAATGCTCCTATTGGATGGCCGTCTCCTACTCTCCAATTACATGTATCTCGTTGGTCATTAGGGACTTGAGTCTCTATGTGAGTCGCACGTATTTTTATGGTCACCGAACAGCTATTAGCCGAGCACAAGCGTGTTGACGCATATTAAGACCAATATGTCTCTGCTCACCGGTGACTTGATCGCAGTGGGTATTGTAAAAGCTTGGATGTTTTACATAATTACCTGAGGGGAAAGATGGGTATATATACATACGAGGATGCATTGATCATTTCAGGGTTTAGAGGATACACCTATACCCATTAATGAAGTAGAAAGAGCAAGCTGAAGTGGTTTGTAATATACTTGGATGGCTGCCAATTTTTAACATGTTCCTTACTCATAACTAAAACAGTAGATGGAAACTAGAAAATTTGCCAACTGAACTAGAGACCAGGTCTCTAGATTGATACTTTGTATAGAAATAATTAAGAAAATAAAAAGCTGAGTACAAAACAGTCGAAATAAACATTAGTGAAAGAACTAGCTTATAGCGCAGCTTGCAAAAAATAAATAGAGCAAGTTATATTTGGGGCTAAAGTTTTATTTTAAGTATTAGAATCTGCTACCTGTCAGGATAGACGACTGCAGGTAGTAATTACTTACTAATATGAGAAGCTTTTGTCACCTCATGCTGGTTGATTGAATGAACATATTACTTAATGGTTATATGATTATGATATTAGCTAACAAGAGTTTATTAGAAACATAGATAGTACTTTCATCCACGGTCCTTCCAACGCGGACTGAAGGAAAGCGTGTGCATCAGTACTCAAATAAAATTCCGCCGCAAGACATTGATCAAATTCTCTCATCGTAAGTCTGTCTGTCTCTCTCCACGAACATACTATTCTCGCGCTCTCCTCTATGCGGCATCGAACCGACATGCTGTTAGGAACAGACAGTCTTTGCACAGAGAGGCCCGCAATGATCGCAACTGACGTCCTTTAGTATCCGAGCGTTCTCTCGATGTAGCTTCTTGTCCTCATTTTCGTAAGACGCTAGTCACCCGCAGGGGACACCAGAGAAGGAAACATGTCAGAGAAGAGCGCGTTGGCTTGTAAGCCATAGTTGTGCAATGCCAGATATGAGTAGTTGAGAATGGGAAGAGAGAGGTCGCCCGTGGCAGAACTACTAGGAACCAAGCGTGTAGATCCGCACGATGAATGTGCACACTAAAGAGGCAAGCGCGACCTCCTGTTGCTGAAAGGAAGGATGAGTAATTGTGAGTCCGACAAGAGCATATGATATAAAAGAGCAATACTAACGTATGGTACGCCAAGAACAAGCGAGCAATCTCAAGACTCGAAGAACAGTACGCTGGCGGACTTGCGCTAGAGATAAGAGTAAGTAAAAGTAAAGGCTTCTACCGAGTTGAAACCGCTTAGGCCTAGCTCTACACATAGGATAGGTATATTAGTTAGAAAAATGCGAGATTATTATTATTCTTATTTTCATCTGAGCGCTGACTTGTAGTCATTATGAACTTATTATGCTAATAATGATATTATGTTATATTTATTAATCTGTAGTAGAATTGTAAGTTTGACGCGACTCACGGGTAATGGCTTTATTAAAAGACATCATGTGAAGAATAAGGTGACAGAGTTAAAATTCACCTAATAACATCTTGACGTAAAATTAAAAGTTCAAGTCTATATTTATAAAAAAGGGGAAGGTTATGTTATTTTTGTGCAAACCGTTTCTACAGGCGTTATATACCTCTGTTATATTACAACTATGTAGCTGATTTTGCAATCTCATCTCTGTGCAGACAGATAGTCGTCTTCTTCACCGTATTCTACCAAAGTCTGCCTTCCTAACTTAGTTTTTCTCATGATTGAATATTCCTTAATGCAAATCAGATCTTTGCGAACCTTCTTATTCATGAAGAGGTAACGAGCGAATTTATCTACTACCAATTATCACTTATAGTGAGAAGTTAAATATTTATAACATTTCAAAAGTCTCGTCGTGAGCATAAGAGAAGACAACTATTAAGCAAGATCTGGAGTAAGTTTAATATAATGAGGGCGGTAATAATACAATGATAAGAAAGATATTATTAGAATATATGTAGCACACAACCTCACGAAAAAATCATTTCCTATATACGATCGTTCATCTATCTAATGTATACATGAAGTACAAATAAAAAAAGTGTAATGTGTGGAAAATGAAACTTTTTGGAAAAGGTAAAGATATGAGTAATATAGGCGAACATCAAGGGTTGGTGGTTTACAGACGAAACCAAATGTGTTATAAATAAATGGAAAAACGAGCAAAGATGCTAAGAAGAGGACAGACGAATAAACGAAAAGCTTCCCAGAACACGAAGAGAAATGGAACGACAGCATCTCACGAAGAGGAGCGAGACGAACGAAAGAGAGGAGAGGTTAGGGAGAGAGAAAAGAAATGTTCGAGAGGAGAGAGAGAATGGATGGGTACCGACAAAGAGGGAAAGAGGAGGAGGAGTAAGCTAGAACACATAAAGACGGCATCAAAAGAAAGAATTGAAAAAGATTTGACAAAGGCGAGATAAAAAAGGTGAGGGAGATCCAAGTAGAGCGATTATTGAGACTCCCTGTAGCCAATATAATAGCGAAAATTTTCTTATCTAAGTTTAATCTAAGATTCATTTGAATATTTTTCTTTCTAGAACGTTAAGTTCACAAAAACAGTAGTAACCTTCATGTTCATTGATGTATTTAACATAGTACTAATGCTTACTCATAAAGTAAGTGATACTAGCAACTAGCATCTTAGATAATCTAATAATTTGGAACTTCCTCCAATGAAAAATCATAGAGTAAGTAGTAAATAGTTTCTAATAAGCATTAATACAATACAACACTAAATAATAATTTTCAACATGTGGAATTGTACAATAAATACAGATAATCATATACTTATTCTTAGTAAGTAGATATTAGAAAAATATATTAATTAGCCTCTTATATAAATCCAAATTTATATAAATATTGAAATAATAAGTTATTAATAGATTACTTAAAAGTTCCAACACACTCGAGAGTACGATAAGCTCCATGATGTTGAGAGTTCGGAACATTCATCTATACAGTGATAATTGATACGCTCTACGTAGCGCCGGAGAACTAAAGAGAATCGAACCCAGGTCCCTCTACTATAACATCATTTCATGCGACAAGGTAACTCTATATTCCCCGCAAACATTTGAACACCGAGTATATAGCGGCCGAAGCAGTTGGAAAGAAAAAGTTGGATTAATGTCCAGTCATAATAAGTAATGTTTAAAGAGGATATTTTATAGCCATATTATGACCTCACTCAATATAAATAGTTAGAATTCCAATAAACAAGGTCAAGACGCGAAAAATACTACAAAGCAAACTATTTTATGCTAAATATGATTTCATACATGATTAATGAATATAATAGAATCTAAAGCAGAATCGTTAGCTATAGATATTAAAGTGGATGAGTCATATTCAAGTACTGAAGAGCTTCACAATATAAACGAAGAGATATAAGTTTATCTCATATACATAGTTTAGGTGAGCTGTTAATAGATCAAAAAGGTAAAGAAATATTGAATATAAGGTAAAAAAGTATAATATATAATATTTATTATAGTATTCTATGCCAACAACCTATATAAAGTTACGATGCAATGTACACATGAGAATGTTGTATGCACAGCGCTTAGACACGAAAAAGAATAATCATTTTATGAATCGAGGAGACATTTTTACCGCAAAATATTTAAAAAAAAATTAATTTAAATAATAATAACGCTTTAGAATAAAAGAAATTAAAATGTTAAATAATCTTATGAAAAAATATATACAGTTTTTTTTACAATCGATTGATGAGGCCGTCAGCACTAATTAAACTTTTCATTGCGATACCAAATGTTGTAAAATATTTATTTATATTTTTTTTTTAAAGAACGGACAAATACCCACGTGTAAATAACAGAAGATAACGAATAGATAGAGTCGTGAGTTTTCTATCGTATATATAATAGAGCCTTACGAGGGGAATCGTCATGAGCGATACATTCGCGTCCCCACTATGACATAAATTGACACCTCGCAGGCATCGAACACCCCACTAAGAAAGGATATTATTATATATAGTATAAAAAGTAAAAAAAAAAATATTTTATATAGATATAAATATAATATTAATAATTTTACGAACAAGAAATTATAATATTAATTATATAATAAGGCGATTTAAATTATTATTGGCAACTTTAATTTCTATCTTACAGAATGAGGATATTGGAGGATACTAAAGAGTTCTGAAGCAAAACACCCCGAATTGTTTTTGCTTCACATGGGCGCAGAATACTATCTTCAAAGATCGTAATACTAAGATGATCACTTGCCACTGAAATTTAACTTATTCTTGTTATGTATGAAAGTACAAGATTACATATGAGAATATAAAAAAATATGAAACATTTGGTTTGTATCAATTTCTTAACAGTAAAAATAATTTATTTATTTTATATATTTAATTATTCTGCTATTAGTATATATATATAATTATATTAGAGAAAAATAATAATAAAAATTGTATTACTTACTAATAGCTATATAGATATATAGTATATATATAATAAAATTGATATTTATATTTCTGATGTATTATTAGCGAGAATATAGTTAATAACTAAACACCCCGAAAGTTTGATTCTATTGCCACCTGCCTGAACTTTTCGGTGATTAGACTTATTATGGATGAGCCTTATTAATAGATAAATAGTAATAATATATAAATTATATATTATAATAGATAATTATATTATATAATAGAATAGGATAATATATTATATAGAAAGACCTAGTGAATAGAATTGTCTGTATATACTACATATAGTATAATGTATACAATGCATCATATCTAAATCATCATCTTTACCTACACCCTCTATCCCCAAAGACGGGGTTAAGGTACAAAAGCAATATGACACGTAAGAATACATAAAAGAAGTAGAAGTAAATATTAGATAAAAACTTCAAAAGAATAGCCCCCATTACCGCCCATTATTAACCTATTTTATTAGTGAGATAACATCGTCGTCAATTCAGGAAAACCACACGAAGAGCTCATCGGACGCAAGACGGTACCTCAGCACTATAGCAGCTTCGTCAATTGTGGATTAAAATGGCTTTAGCCAGGTGTGGCACACAATAACACTATAAAACTCCTCTCATACAAAACCCCCCATATTCACAACTTATATTATTGCACCTATCTTTATATCAGCCTCTGCCAAATATACACAATTATTACTCTCCCCATGCAAATTCTTTACTTAGATCACTAAACACTATTTTATCCGCGTCTCCCAGACCTGATTCCTGATTCCAGCACATCTATCCACTGATAATTCCGCTATTTAAACCAATAACCGACATCATCCATCCTTTCCACATGATATGAAACCAGTATTCAAACGTACTCATTTATTCTTCTAATTTATACCCCTACACCACACATATCTCTAAATACGTTCCTCTCTCATTTTTATACAAATCATTTCCACACCTATAACACGACCCCTAAAGATATGTCCATCTAGACCCATTTTTACATTGATTCATATATACCTCTTATTCACATAATAATTTCACTACCCTACAGTATATCATTAAACACATACGGGTATAACAACATACTCTCAATATATATATTAGAAAATACGAGAATATTATATATATATATATAATATATATAATATATATAAGTTATATAGAATATATAACTATAGATATATATAGATTAATAGATATAATATATATATATAATATAATATATAAGATATAATTTCTAATATAATAATTTTCTATGATAACGTGATCGGTAGTCGGTAAGTACGAAGATGATCGAGTCGGTAGATCGGAGTCGGGTCCGAAGTCTATGGAGAATGTCATAAAGAGTGGGTAGTCTGGAAATCGAGTAAAGCGGAGTTCTAAGGTAATAGACAAGAGTTCAGGTATAAGTGCAGTGAGAGTCAGGTAATGTACAATATAGAGAAGTATGATATCGCAGCGGTAATTCGGAATAGTTCGTGTAGACGGAAATTATATCTAAAATAAGGAACTTTAATTCACAAATAGTTGAATAAATAGTGAGTAAATAGTGAATATCTGATTGGACATTACTCGTAAGAAATTCAAATTGAAGTAAATTAATATCAATTGATTATGACAATCTTAAACTACAATTTCCAGGAAGATTTCTTGCCAGCTTGAATGAGAATTTGTTCACAATAAAAAAAATTCTATCAAGACGAAACTTGAGTTTCATTCCTATTGATACTTAAGATATAGTAAGTTATAATAAAATATGAGCTATAAACATGGTTTGAATGTGATTCCTAGAGCCGTCGTAAAGTAATACACAGATTCAAAAACTTTGCATTATAGTCTAGATTTATGTGTGAAGAAGGCAGGCTGCGACAGAGTAAAAGAGGTAATGTCCGATAATATCTGATAGATAATTTAGGCCCCTCAAACGTATTAAAATTGAAGTCTAACACGATAGATAGCATATTTAATAAAGTTATTGAATTTAAACTACTACTCTAGTGCAGTAGTTTTATAGTATATATATATGACATCTGAAATAGAACTAAAATCTTTGGGAAGTGAACGAGAAACGATGAAACTGCTCATACTCGCCCCAACAACTCTATGCCCACTTTAATATAATGTAATAGCCCTACACTATACGCCAGTTTATTTAGATATTTATATATATATAATAACTATGATATAACCGAATAGTAGTTCTAGTATAATAAAAATTATGCGATAGGCATATCAATATATTTATGTAAGTTAAGTTAAAGATATATAATTATATTAAGATATATAAGTTGAAATAAATATATAGGAATTAATATAGAATATAAATAGATTATATATTTATAAATATATAGATATATATTATATATATTTAATATATAATTATATAATAATATATATATATAAGATTAAGATATAATATATATATATATATATAGATAGATAAATATAATAATATAATTAATATTATAGAAGATTTTTCCTTCATAATTAATTTATAAAATATAATATTATAATAAGTATATAATTAAATATTAATAATATATAAATAGATATAATAATAGATAATTAAATATATATATATAGAATAATATATATAATATATATAAGAAAAGAGAGATTCCCTCCGAACGTTCTGTAAATGAAATCTTCTATTGTTTGTGAAAGTGCCATAATGCTACATCTAATAGTTAATTATATTTTGAGGTTACATTTGAATATTGGAAAATTTGAAAAATAGAATACGACACGAATTCTAATATGCTGCACTTATGAAATGAATTAGATAAAAAGCTCCAAACAATAGACATTTAAAAGCACAGAACAATGATGGAAATCACATTGTTTACACGTGACCGCACGTCTTCAAGCATGATCGAACACAAAAATTGTCCAGCTATCTGTCGATCGGGCTCGCATCCTGCGTACCGATCTGTTTTATTTTACCACAGGAAATTTTAAAAAGTCCACAGTTTGCAACGATAGAGTTCTGGCTGGACAGTACATCTCTTTCATATCTTGCGCTCCGGGCTCTCTCTCTTCTCCTCCTTTTTCCCCTTTTTTTTATCTCTTCGGACGACGTCGCGACGCTATCACAGATACCTCTCGCATCGACATTGTCCTCGTCTCTGCGAAAACTATTACCCGTGACGCGATAACGAAACCTAGTCGTTGGTTTGGCCAGGCTGTTACATATATAGCTTTTCGTTTACGACATTAATGCTGCCTACGATTTCACAAATTCTTGGAAATAAAATGAAAAGAGGTCTGAGTTCGTTAAAGAACGGGTCTTGTTCAATTAAAGTTCTAAATTCGGTGTCTTCTGCAAAGTCAGGGGATATTAAGGTTAAGCATTGGGAGAACTTTTACCTTAGCCCCACCACTTTGAATATAAATGAAATGGAATCTATTCAAAATTAGCGAAGCTTGACTGCTGCGTGGTGACGCCATGCGAGAGGCGCATCATAATGATTTTATGACAATAGAGTCAGGAACTGCGCACCGACCGAAGCGAGCGGTCTGATAGAGAAGCAGACAATATGACTTGACCCAATTCAACACGCAAGGCAAAAAGGGCTTTGGTACTACCACTCACAGTTTGTGTGCTATATGCACCAACTTAAATTGATCTCCGGGTTAATGAAACAGGGCTGCTTAACATCGGGTTACGAAGAAAATCCATTCTCTGCTGACCAGAAGTCATTTATTTCGGAATTTAAATTGCGGATGAGTTTACACTTGATACACAATATTAAAAATTCTAATTTTGTTCTATGTATAATTTAGCAGAAATAACATTATTGGCTCATAAGGACACACACTTTTATGATTCACTTTTCTCGCTCCCTATCAATATCTAATATATATAGAAGTATAACCATAGTATTTTACGCTTACTTAAGACTGATAAATTTAATGTAAGAGTATTTTGTCTTATTTATAAGACTTATAAAATATAGATAACACAGGTAGTAGCAATATAGTTTTATAATAATGGTCATTAATTTATGATAGTGTATATAGAAGGATTAACTATAAATTAAAAAATACGAATATATATTATATATGGTATGGAGTTACAGGGCTAGGAATTAATTGTATATATTAATATTAATTATATATAGTAGATCTGTCTACCAAACCAAACTAATCTACTGTCAACACTGTCAATACACAAATCAACTTTTTTAGTCGCTACCGTTATGGTAATATAATAGTAGTATTAAAGTAAGAGTAAATTATTATTATTATAGAACATATAATATACAGCAATATATATAAGAAGTATATAACAGATGCAAAATAGATATGTAGTCATTATAAAGGCATATAGTGTCTTATCTAGCATATAGTTAAACGTGAAAATTACAATGCCAGATTAATGCACTAACATTTATTTCTCCTTGCAATCTCAATAAACACGAGACAAGACAAAACAGAAGTTGAAAGAACGAGGAAACGGACTACATAAGTACAAATGAAAGGTTTAAGTATGTGATAAACGTATGCAAGAAAACTTCGAATTAGGTTATTTTCGCCAATCTCTCTCAATCTCTACTCTCTTTACTTCTCGTCGATCATAGACTCCTCTACTCATTACTCATTACTACTTCATCGCATCTCTCGGATCTCTCTACTCTACTCGATCTCCTCTACATCTCTCTCTCTATCTACATCTCTCTTCTATATAGATATATATATTATATAATATATATATAATATATATTAATATTAATATATTATAGTAACAATAATTTTCAAATAATGTTATACATATAAATGAGAAAAGTAAATCATACAATATAAATTAAAGTCATATAATAAATACACGGTGGATAATAAAAAAGCGCAATCATACAATAAATCAGATATATTTGAATTGATTCTATTGAGAGTAGACATAATAGATTTGAAGAGTAATGAGATGAGCTGAAAAGACGCGGCCACTAACAATCATATGTGAGTAAGCTATGTAGAGGATATAATTGAACTAGTTAACTGAATCTGGATAAAAAATATTTCTTTTGTATATCTCTCCCCTGTTGACCGCGTCATTATATTGATATATTATATAATAATAATAATAATATATAATAATAATAAAATAATATAGAATTTATATATATATATATAATAATAATAAGTAAATATATAATAATCAATATAAATAATATTAAATTGAGAAATACAAATAATATAATTAGGAAATGCACATGACAGAGGAATAAATAATTAATCGGAATGAGCGGTATAAGATATCGACAAATATATAGCGTTAACTGTCGTATGTATGAACACTCATACTATATTTTTTAATAAATATAATGAGTAAGTATATATATAGTATATATTAAACATTTTAGTGTAATGTGTAAAGGAGAGACGGAACATACTAATGGAAGATCTTAATTAGAAAAGCCTCTAAGACCTTGGTGGTATTAGTATGATCTTGTGTAATGTGAAATTATTGAAGTCTACTAATCATGCTCATATACACTAACATGGAGTTCGAACCGATAAGTAAATGTAATGACGAATCGACTAAAATAGAGGACGTAGCGCGAGAAGCACGAAAGTATATAAAGTAAGAGTGCGAGTATAATTAAGAATCAAGGTGAAAGATTATAGAGCTGCTGGACATTCAGCAGATATAATGTAAAATAGTTATTTCATGGTAGTAAATTAGAATGATATCTCAATACTGCACGTTATAATATATGAAGAAAGATCCAGCACAGAACCATAGTTATAAATAATAATCGAAGAGGAGAGTCGCTAAGTATATCAAGTTAAATGCAAAACTCGGATAGTTTAATCAAAATTTATACCTAAAGTCTAAATTAAGTGTGAAATAAATAATGAGATAGATAAAAGATAAAACAATTCAGATTATAGGTCATATGGCATTTACTATTTATATTATTGAACTGAGTCTTTTGCTGTATGGAATGACGTGTAAATATGGGCACGCAGTGTGTGAAGAATATACTGGGATACTTAATATTTTGTAAGTTACGAATTAAAGGTAGGAGTTTTACTTGAGGACATACAAATTTTATTCATTTGAGCTCACCATATTCAATTGAGAGGAGAGGTTATCAATATCTGTGAGTGAGGAACTAAAAGTAATCATTACGATAAATTATATATTCTTACGCTCCCTTGAGGACAGAAGATACACGTAGAAGAGAGAACAACCGTATTACTTCATGACTGTACGGTTTAAATTACACTCTGAGCTTTAATGACTACGAGGTCATACATCACTTCTATGATGGGTAGGCGCATTTTTCATAATCTATCTACGATACTATTTATTTTTAAAGTATCGAATATAAATATTTATTAAATATCTTTAGAGAATCTGGTGAGTTCATCGTTATTCTTTTATATATATAATCGATCTTCATTGTATGGAAATTTATAACAAAATAACTAAATTTAGTAATTAATAATCTAATAGGTCATAATTATATATTTAATAGCGACACTTTCTGTGCTAGATGAGTATGGCAGCCAATGCGAACACTCAGAGAGAAGGTATAGCGAATATTATCTAATAACAACTATTGTGGATGAATGATATTGAATTATAAATGACTAAGTGTTCCGTATTTATTACATTATGGAGTCCTGGAACAGGAACGTAAGATTAAGAAAGTGTTACCAGTTTGGTGTCTGATTTTTTGTATCATAAGATGTCGGCTCAATAAATACTCAGTAGAGTACATTTTATGTGATTCGACCAACCAACAAATAACTGAAGGAAGTAATTGCTTAATTCTGGTTAGTAAAGGTAGTTAGCTCCCAAGTTCGTTGCGTAATGTGCTACGTTTATGTAGCCAACATACATAATAATATGAAATTATAAGAA
>JABUQX010112013.1:2500-32165 GCA_015478945.1 Trachelipus rathkii | reverse complement strand
TTTTACTTACCCGTAAAAGCGAGTAAATCAGTAAATCAGTAATCAAATTGCCCTCCATACCCTCCAACCATCGGATCTATTGATCTATTATTCAAGTCATATTTTTATAATAATACAAACTTTTATTTATTTTAGTTTTGTTTCTGTTTAAACATTTTGTTTTTTACTAAAAAAATATTTCTTTTTAGTTTAAAACTTAAAAAATTTGCCTTTTTACATACCCTAAAGCAGTAAATCAGTAAATCAGTAAATCAAACTACCCTTCAGCCATCCTCCCACCCATCCGTGATCTATTGATCTAATTGATCTATTGATCTATTGATTCAAGTCATATTGTATACTAATTTACAAAACTTTATTTATTTTGTTTTTGTTTCTTAAACATTTGTTTTACTAAAAAAATTTATCTTTTATGTTTTTTAAACTAAAAAAATTTGCATTTTACAACCTTAAAGCCAAAGTAAATCAGTAAATCAAGTAAATCAGTAAATCAGTAAATCAGTAAATCAGTAAATCAGTTACAAATCCCCCATCCTCCCCACACCTTCTGTGATCTATTGATCTATTGATCTATTGATCTATTGATATATTGATTCAAGACATATTTTTATTAAAATTGTTATGTTTTGCATATCCTAAAGCAGTAAATCAGTAAATCAAACTACCCTCCAGCCATCTTCCTACCCAACCGTGATCTATTGATCTATTGATTCAAGTCATATTTTGTATAATATAATACAAAAACTTTTATTTATTTTTGTTTTGTTTCGTTAAACAATGTTTGTTTTTACTAAAAAAAATATTCTTTTTGTGTTTATAACTTAAAAAAATTTGCATTTTTACATACCCTAAAGCAGTAAATCAGTAAAACAAAATGTATCCAGCCACCCTCCTACTCAAACCGTGATCTACTTGATCCTATTGATTCTATATCTATTGAGTCTATTGATCTATTGATCTATTGATCTATTGATTCAAGTCATATTTTGTATAATATAATACAAAACTTTTATATATTTTTTGTTTTGTTTCTTTAAACATTTTGTTTTTACTAAAAAATTTATTCTTTTTATGTTTATAACTTAAAAAAATTTGCATTTTTACATACCTCAAAGCAGTAAATCAGTAAATCAGTAAATCAAACTGCCCTCCATACCCCCCCCCCCCCCACCCTTCTGTGATCTATTGATCTATTGATCTATTGATATGTTGATTCAAGTCATATTTTTATTAAAATTGTTTTGTTTTGCATATCCTAAAGCAGTAAATCAGTAAATCAGTAAAGCAATCCATCCATACCATTCCTACCATTCAACCATGATCTATTGATCTATTTATCTATTGATTCGAGTGACATTTAGGTAGTAATTTTGCATAGACGTAGCATAAATATCATACTGATCAACGAATAAATGCTTTTAAGTCAAAGTTTTCGCTTCAATAAAGTTGACATATCATATACTGAACAAAGAATATAATGTACAGCAGCAAACCTAACATACATTACATAGGAATAAACTGCAAACAGTAAAGTATCTACAAGAGTATCCTATTTACAAACATATCAATGTTAATTTTATATTATCATAGTAATATTTAACAAAATTAATAAAAATTATCGTAACCTAATCTAATTAACATACTGAACTGTGAACGAAGTCTGACATATCAAAGTTTTCACATCAATAAAGCTAACATAACATAAACTGAGCTAAGAGCATAATGTAAAACAACAAACCTAACATACCTTTCGTATGAATAAACTGGTAACATTAGCAAAACTAACTACATACCAAAGATGCAATAGATAGCAGATATCATACAAACCTCACCTCAAATCCACTCCTCCTGCATATCAATTACAATTTTACATTGATATAGTGATATTTAACAAATAATAAATGTCAAGAGCACCAACTTTATTTAAGGACATAAATTTTCAGTCAAGTGAAAAGGAACAGCACCATACACACACATACAAATACAAATATATATATATATATATATATATATATATATATATATATATATATATAACTATATATATATACTATAACTATATATTAGACCTATATAGAGATATATAGAGAAGAGAGACGAGAGAGAAGAGAGAGGGGGGGAGGGAAAACCGTACAAAACGTGTGGGCTATACAGACTTGTTTCTACTCCCTTCGTAAAAACTCTGATATAATTAGCTACCTGACCATATAATCATATACTATATATCTATATATATATATATATATACTATAATATATACTATATATATACTACAATACATATTATACTACTATAATATATATATATATATATATATATATATATATATATATTTGTATTTGTATGTGTGTGTATGGTGCTGTTTCTTTTCACTTGACTGAAAAATTTATGATCTTAAATAAGTGTGCCTCTGCACATTTATTATTGTTTAAATCAATCCCACTATAATTCAATGTAAAAATTGAATTGATATGCAGGGAAGAGTGATCTTAGGCTGAGTTCTGTTATGAATTCAGCTATTCTATTTCTTGTAGTGTTAGTTCAGTTGCTGCTAATGTTACCAGTTTAGTTCATAAGAAAGAATGTTAGTTTGTTTTACATTATGCTCTTAGCTCAGATTATGTTATGTTAGCTTTATTGATGTGAAACTTTGATATGTCAGACTTTGTTCACAGTTCAGTATGTTAATTAGATTAGGTTACGATAAATTTTTAAATTTGTTAAATATTTACTATGAGTAATATAAATTAACATTGACTAGTTTGTTGAATAGGATACTCTTGTAGCATACTTTACTGTGTTATGATGCAGAATTTATGTTTGCAGTTTTATTCCTATGTAAGTATGTAGGTTTGCTGCTTAACATATATATTCTTTGGTTTACATATGATATGTTCAACTTTATGAAGCGAAACTTTGACTTGATACGCATTTATTCCGCGTTGATCAGTAATGATATTTATGCTAACGTCTATGCAAAATTACTACCCTAATGTCACTCGAATCAACCTAGACATATAGCGCTCAATAGATCATGGTTGAATGGGAGGAGTGGTATAGATGAATTGCTTACTGATTTACTGATTTACTTGCCTTTTAGATATGCCAAAACAAAACCGAATTTTAATAAAAATATGGACGTTGAATCAATAAATCAATAGCTATCAATAGATCAATAGCATCACCGAAAGAGTGGGGGGGGATGAAAGCAGTTTATTTACTGATTATGAATTTACGTGCCTTTAGGGTATGTAAAATGCAATTTCTTTTAAGTTATAAACATAAAAAGAATAATTTTTTTGAGTAAAAACAAAAATGTTTAAAGAAAAAAACAAAAAATAAATTAATAGTTTTTGAATCGTAAAAGATACAAAAATTATGACTTGAATCCAATAGTATTCATAATCAAATAGGTTCAATAGATTCAATATCTCACGGCTTTGACGTAGGAGGTGGCTGGATACAGTTTGATTTACTGATTTACTGCTTCGTAGGTATGTAAAAAATGCAAAAATTCTTTTTAAGTATAAACATGAAAAACATAAAATTTTTTAGTAAAAACGACAAAGTGTTTAAAGAAACAAAACAAAAAATAAATAAAAGTTTTTGTGTTATCATTACAAAAAATAGACGTTCGAATCCAACTAGATCAACTCAGTCAAAAGATCACGGATGGTTAGGAGGGTGGCTGAATACAGTTTGATATAGAGATTTACTGATTTACTGCTTTAGGGTATGTAAAACATAACAATTTTAATAAAATATGACTTGAATCAATAGATTCAAAATGAAATAGATGGACGTGGGGAGGATACTTGGAATCAGTGATTTACAGATTTACTGAATTACTGTTAAGGGATGTAAAAAATGCAAATTTTTAAGTTACAAACATAAAAAGAATAAATTCTTTTTTAGTAAAAGCAAATATTTTAAACAAATAAAAAAAAAATAAAAAAAAAATTAATAAATAATATTTTAAAATAAATAAAACTAAAAATTAATAAACTTAAAAAAAAAATAAATAAATAAATAAATAAAAAAGTTTTAAAACAAAATAATTTAATAAATAAAAATTAAATAAATAAATAAAAAAGTTTTAAAACAAAATAATTTAATAAATAAAATTGAACAATAAATAAATAAAAAAGTTTAACAGCAAAAATAATTTTCAAAGGAGGATCTTGAGATTCTACTAAAATTGTGCGCAACATCAATTAAAACTTTTTTCAACGAACTTATTTTTCATTGCCGATCTATACAAAAAAGTGTCTGATCCCCAAAAAATACTTGAATCAATTAGATCAGATAGATTCACGTTGCGGTTAGGCGAAAGTGGCTGGAGGTAGTTTATTTACTGATTTACTGCTTTAGGATATGTCAAAACACAAACAATTTATAAAAATATGTCTTGACTCAATGTATCAACTAGCATCATAGATCAAATAGGATCACAGAAGGTGGGGGTATGTGAGGCAGTTTGAATTTACTGATTTACTTGCTTTACTGATTACTGATTTACTGAATACTGATTTACTGCTTTAGTATTAAAAATGCAAATTTTAAAGTATATAAACATAAAAAAAGAATAAATTTTAGTTCAAAAAACAAAATGTTTAAAACAACAAAACAAAACGAATAAAAATTTGTATTATATTATAAAAAAATATAGACTTGAATCAATATATCAATAGATCAGTAGATTAGAGATGCTGGAGGGTAGTTTGAGTTACTGATTTTACTGCTTTAGGGTATGACTAAAAACATAACAATTTAATAAAAATTATTTCTGAAATCAATATATCAATAGATCAATTGATCAATAAATCATCCAATAGATCAATAGATTCACAGAAGGGTGGGGGGTATGAGCGGCAGTTTTGATTTACTGATTTACTGATTTACTAATTTACTGATTTACTGCTTTAAGGTATGTAAAAATGCAAATTTTTTAAGTTATAAACATAAAAAGAATAAATTTTTTAGTAAAAACAAAATGTTTAAAGAAACAAAACAAAATAAATAAATATGATGTATATTTATACAATATGCACTGAATCAATAGATCAATAGATCAAAATCAATAGATCAATAGATCCACACACAAGGAGGGTGGCTGAAGGTTAGTTTGATTTACTGATTAACTATTACTGCTCTAGGTATGTAAAAAAGCAATTTTTTAATTAAAACATAAAAAAGAATAATTTTTTAGTAAAAACAAAATGTTTAAAGAAACAAAACAAAAATAAATAAAAGTTTTGTATTAAAATTATACAAAATATGACTTGAATCAATAGATCAATAGATCAATAGATCAATAGATCACGGATGGGTAGGAGGGTGACTGGATACAATTTGATTTACTGATTTACTGATTTACTGCTTTAGGGTATGTAAAAAAGCAATTTTTTTAAGTTATAAACATAAAAAGAATAAATTTTTTAGTAAAAACAAAATGTTTAAAGAAACAAAACAAAAATAAATAAAAGTTTTTGTGTTATATTACACAAAATATGACTTAAATCAATAGATCAATACATCAATAGATCACGGATGGGTGTAGGAGGGCGGCTGGATGGTACTTTGATTTACTGATTTACTGATTTACTGCTTTAGGGTATGTAAAAATGCAAATTTTTTAAGTTATAAACATAAAAAGAATAATTTTTTAGTAAAAACAAAATGTTTATAACAAATTAAACAAAAATAAATAAAAGTTTTAAAATATATAGATTCTTTTTTAAATAAAAATAAAAACAAATAAAAACTAAAATAAAATAAGTAAATAACATTAACTTTTACCAAAATACATAAGAAGACGAAATGTATATATTAAATATGAACGACTTTAGAAAATTCCAAGACAAGTCGACAATTGTCTTGATATATATATATATATATATATATATATTATATATATTTGTATATATATATATATGATATATATATAGATTAAAATAAAATATACTGTTTAAGGTGCAAGAATATATATATATATATACTATATTATATATATATTTATACTATATATATATATACTATATTATATATATATATATATATATACCACGGATCATGTCGATTATAATAAATCATAACTATAGTATATATATATAATAATATATATATATATTATATATATATCATATGTGTGTGTGTGTGTAAAGCTTATAATAACCAATATATATATATATATATATATATATATTAATTATATATATATATATATAGTAAATTATAATATATAATATAATATATATATATACTAATATATATATATATATTATATATATATATATATGTGGTTGTGTGTGTGTTGTGTGTGTATGTGTGCGTGCATGTGTGTGTGTGTTCGCAAATTAAAATTTAACAATATATAATATATATAATATATAGGTAGGTAGGATTAAAATATTCTATATATAATATATACATATAATCGCTATTTTCTCAATATATATATATATATATATATATGTTTGTGTGTGTGTGTGTGTGTTTACTATATTGTAATATAGAAAACCAATGTATAGATAGCCTTAACAACTAAGAAACTATATATATAAATAAATATATACTAATAATATATATAATATTATATATATATCATATATATATATATATATACTATATATATACAATATATATATATATATATAATATATATATATCTATATAAATAATATATATATAATATAACTAATATACTATACTATATAATATAGCTCTACATTATAAACTATAACATTAATTACAGAAAATTAATAATATATACTATATTATAATATAACTTTCTATATATATATATATATATATATATATATATATATATATATATATATATATATATATATATATATATATATATATATGTGTGTTTGTGTGTGTGTGTGTGTGTGTGTGTGTGTGTGTTTATATGCTTAAATTTCACCTTCAGTAATTGTGAACGTACTCCACAATCCTCTTTCGTTAGTATCTCTACCCCTCTTCTCACCTTCAAAGCTCATAAGAATTATGGGAAACAGGTGTCTTGACTTTATTTCATTCCTTCAAGACAAAGGGGTAAATATATATCTAATATGCTGTGCCACTCAGTCTACCTCGAGGATGCACCTGAAGAGGGAGTGATGATAAAAGTTCTACTAACGTAGGATATGGCCGTAAAAAATGAACCGAAAGAGCGAACGGCAGTAAAAAACGCGGGAAACTGCGGTAAAAAACGCGTCGATCGAAGGCTCAGGCTCAAGTCAAAGATCCGAAATAAAAATCTACGGTAAAACAAAAAATATACCCAGGATCAGAAAAAAGCCCTGCCAAAAATGCTAAAATTAGAACCAGAATTCCAGATTTCCAGATTTAGCGTAAATCACCTGCTGCGCACATGCTGTTTAGCGCAGATAATATGAGCTAATAAGTGGAAATGTTGCCAAATTGCAATTATTTCGATTTATGCCCCTGATATAATGAGAGAGCTGAGCCAATATAAAAGAAAAATTCTGTTTTTTCTTGAGTGAACAGCACAAACTCTGTTCAGTCATCAACATAGACAATGTATAATCTCACAGTAGCTAATGACATCTCAAACAAGATCAGTCAGCAAAGTTCTCTCAAAATATATTGCCGGCACACTAAAACTTCGACCCATTGCTCAGTAAGAACTAATTAAAATACAGGCGAATAAAAAGTCCCTAACTTTCAGTAAACATTGAACGTTACTCCTGAATAGAAGTGCAAGAAGCTAAGAATCTCATGCCCAGTACGGCCGCCTCCTCATTCTACTGATAATAAAATAAGTCTTCCATTCCATACAATCTCTTCTAATACTCAATGCTATCTGTACTCAGTCCATTAAAACATCATGATGATAATCAAACAACACTTGTTTGGTCATCCTCGATCTAATAACTCCGAAGAGTATTAATATCCTCAGACAATGACAGTCGAAGAATAAAAATGATGAGAGAGACGATATTGGGCACTTTCTCTCCTCTAAATTTATAATTCGGTTACATTTGTTTTGTACCATTAATGATGGACAATGAACATCGTAAATGAAAACTATTAGTTTACATATCACTCGTTAATTTTGGTAAACCCGGAACCGGAATATCAGACGTGCTAAGCTGTTTGTACTAAACTTCAAATGATCCTACATCGTAACTTTTCTGTTCCAAAAAAATAAACTTGGTAAAAACCGCTCCTTACTCTTATCGCTTGATAAATCTATAAGCCAATACACCTACTGAAGGGCATATACAGTATATATTATATATATATATATAATATATATATATATATTAATAATATATATATATATATATATAATATAATAATAATATAAATATATATATAATATATATATATATATAATAATAGTTATATAATAATATAAAACCTCAAAATTTTTTTTCATTTTTTTTTATTTGAAATTTCGGAAGTGTCCGGTGCGTGCGCATGGAAAAGCCCGCACCACGCATCGCCAACCGCACCACACCACTTAATTTTCTCTGCCTCCGCACCGCAACGCAACTTGATTTTTCTTCCGCACCGGCCCACCGCACCGCCACCGCACCCAAGTCGCCCAAAATTTTGAATGCCACCAACCACCGCACCGCCAGCCAAAAATAAGCGCAAAGATCAAACATACGCAGACTACGCACCACAAACACACGAGCAACCACCAAGTGATCAAAGCTCGATGAATGCTCAACTAAATTCTTAAAAGGAAATTAAGTATAGCCAACATTGAAAGAAAAAATCTTATAATACATCTACAGGACAAAGTCTCAGACATCTTACCAATGTATTCTAAAATCATCATATTGAAAGAGTAAGTATAGTTATGAACTATGTGGCTTAAATAAATAGCTCATGAATTGAGAGAGATAGAGTATGACTATGTGCAAAAAACGAAAAAAAAACAAAATAAAAAAAAAAAAAAATTATTTAATGATAATCATCATATATTTAAACTTGTATTATATAATAATTTATAAAAGGATGTGTACTGGTTTAGCAATTGCCATAAATACTAATAGGTATTAGAACTTTAGTGTGCGGCTCGTGTATTAATATAAATTACTATTTTAGTATTCATGCAAATTGAATACAGTGGAGTATCACTTACATAAAATGTTTCATGAGTAAAATATGTATACTACTTAGGTTATCAGGATATATTAGCTTATATATATATCAGCTACTAGGTATATAAATTACTCAATAATCACCTAGAACATTTTGCTATAATTCACATAGAATAATAAAATTATAGTCAACAGTCACTATCTTGATTCCTCCTGAAAATCCAAAATTCCAATTATATCCATAATTAAAAATTACAACAATGAAATAAGTTATAATTTATTGATACAGTTACTAGTTATACTCTATATAATCCTATCATACGCCTGTTCAAATCCATAAAAATAAATAAATTAATGGAAATATATCTATTATCACATTTCTTTAATTTCTCATTACATATTGTTATTCAATGTAAAAAAATATTTAGATTCCAATCAATCAATCTATATCATCTACCAATTCTATAAATATGCACATTATTTAGTACATACAATGTCACTTTCAATATACGCAGTATCATCTTTCATATCAATAATTACCAGCATAATATTTCCCTACAACCACTCAATAACCTTAAATTTCTACTCATATAATTAATTTCTATAGCTTTCCCACTTATTAACTGATCACCCTTACTGAGAAAGAATATAGGAGCACACAATAAATTTGACATTATTATATTATTAATTATTATTATTATTGATTATTATTATGATTAGTATATATTATTATTATTATATTTTAGAGTTAATATTATTATTAGTTATTATTATTATTATGTTATTATTATTTTATTATTATTTAATTAGTTATTTTATATTAGGTAATTTATATATTATTATTATTATTATTATTTTTGATATATTATTATTATTATTATTATTATATTATTATTATTATATTGATGATTTTTTAGATTATTATATATTATTATTGAATTATTATTATTCGAATTATTATTATTATTATTTTTAATTATGATATATATTTTATTATTTTTTATTGTCATTATTTATGTATTATCATTATATTATTATCATTAGTAGTCGAGTAGTAGTCAGTAGTTCACTCAGAGGAGTATAAGTATAGTAGTTTAGTAGCTAGTGAGTAGTAGAATTCTGTTTCGAAGATATTTAATAAACTCATCATATTCTCTAATGAATGTTAGCCTTGCAAAACAAACAAATGGAAATACATTAATCATAAAAAGGATGATGATAATAATTAAAACAGATAAAAAAAACCAAAAAAAACAAAGAAAAAAAAACGAATATTTAAATCAAAAACAAACAAAAAAAAAAAAAATAAAAATTATTAAAAGGAATATCACAAGACCAAGTATGTACATATTGGAAAAAGGCCTAGTAAAACTAAAACTATAGCGTAGGAACAAAACAATTATTATCCAAAGAAACCAAGATACTCATTAAAAAACCATAAAACTAAACAAAATTTCATTATAATTCCCGTTTGAATTACTAGTATAATAAGCCCCATTATTGTATTCCAACTTTACCAGATTTATGTATTGCGAGTATACCTAATATAATAATATATATATATATATAATATATATATATATATATATAGTATATAAGAATATAGTATAAATATAGATATATATATGTGCATAGTATATAGATATATATTATATATATTATATAATATATAGATATGATATATATATTATGTATATAGTATATATATAGTATATTATATATATTGATATTATATAGTATTATATATATTTAATTATAATATAAAATAACTAATATATATTATATATAATATTATATATTATATTTATATAAATTAATATATATATATATATAATTATATTATATATATATACATATATATAGAGAATAAATATTATACTATAATGAATATATATAGTATTATAATTATAGATAGTATAACACTATAGAATATGTAGTATATAAATATTATTATATATATATATATAATATAATATGTATTAATTATATAATAGACGAGTAATATATGAGAGATATAAATAAGAAAAGAGATAAGATAAGAGATAAGGTAAGATATAAGATAATAGATGAGTAAGAAGATGTAAATAAGAAGAGAGAGAGGTCATAGTATTTAATATAAGATAAATGTTATTTATTGGGAATAAATGTTTTACGGCCCATTTATATGAGAGATAATAATCGCTTTAATATATACATATTTTAAATTATATCGCAAGTTTCCAATTGGTCATATTTTAATTATTATCTCCTTCTCATTGCCACCTATCTGTGATTATATTTTCTATTAATTCATGTAATCCTTATTTGAGACCTTTTCACCCTTCTCTGTTTAAAGTCTAATGTATGTATTATCAGCCTTCCTCAAGTTTTAATAGGTAGTGACTGTATTTAAATACTGCCTATATAAAGAAACTAAACAACAACAAAGCATCAAATAAAACAACAGCCTAGCAATACCGCGGAAGTCAAGCCGTCTGAATATAATATATTGATATTAATAATATTCATATATATATATGAATCTTATTTGACATATATTTTATATAATAATAGCTATTAATATATATATACTAATATATATATTAATATTATTGATATATTTAATATATAATATATATATTATTATATATATATATATAATATATAGTATAATATATATATATATATATATATATATATATATATTATATAATTATATATATATATAATATAATAATATATTAATATGATATATATAATATAATTATAATGAATCTTACCACAATTAGTTTTTATTTAATTAGATTTTATATATAAGTGGAGATGTTTACCTATACTCCATCATTATTATATATTATATTTATATATATTATATATATTATTATTATATATATATTATATGATAAATATATATATAATAATATATTATAAGATATATATTAATTATATATATATATATAATATACTAATTATTAATATATATATATTATATATAATATAAATTAATATTAATTCAAATATAATATATATATATTAATATACTATTTATTAAATATATTATTATTATATATATATTTATATATATTAATAATATATATTATTTATATATATAGTTATAATTATTAATAATATATATATATATCTGTGAGTGTATTGATATTTAAGAATTAATTTTATTACTTATAAATTATAAAAATATCAATTTTACTCTATTCTAAATTAATCCTTAAATCATTTGCTTATTGAATTTATTTATTAACGCTTTCCAAGGGATATATCTTTTATTAATATTATTGATAATTGATATCTATTTATACAATGTTTATTCAATGTCACTTACTTTACCTCCTTTACACCCATCTCGACTTCGATACTATGCTGATTTATGTAATTCCAATGCTTAAAGATCATGATCTGTGATAAAGAGGTGGCGGTTTACGCCCCTTGCAGATCTGTTTAAGGGGTGGATTTTATATTTCAATGTCTGTGTCAGAGGAGGGGTAGTTGTTCCGCTCCTAGCTTCTTTTTCTTCCAGAGGGTGTGTCTACAGAGTCTTCGCGGTCTCCTGTGCGCGCATGGAAATAATATATATTTCATGTCCTTCACATAGTTATTAATCAGAGTAAATTTAATTTTACCCTCCTCTCCTCTCACATGCATAGCCAGTTATTGAATATGTGCAAGTTTCTTCCATATGATTACTTTTCCATAGTGTAGAGACTATATAAAATTTCTCTCTGCTTTCACTGAACATTGATGGATGATGTTCTATCTCTTCGTGTTCATTGAACAATGATAAATGGCGTTAAATGATATCTTCTTAGTATACATGCCACAAAAATAGACAAAGACTATACACCAATAACATAACACTATACTCAGGCTATTCTATTAAATATATCACAGCTAATATCAAATCTATTAAACAAAATTATTTCACCGCAAACCAACCAATCAAATACATTATATTCTGCAGGTCCTAGTACATGATATCAGTACATCGTAAAATAGGAAAAAATATAGGAAAGATTTTCCGACAGATATATCAGGAATTTAAATAAAATAATTATAATAATTATCTTATTATTAATAATTAATATATTAATAAATATATATTTTATTATTATTTTCTCTATGCGTATTATTTGTTGTAATTATTTTATGTGTTCTATTATATTATTATTAATTTATTAATTATTTAATTTATTTTTAATTATTATTATGTGTTCTCTTAACATTATAATAATTTGTATTAAATTCTTTTTATGTCTTCATGAATAATGAATAAATGGTGTTCTAAGTCTTATTTTAAGAATTATAAAAATTAAGATAAATTATATAAAATATTTATATATCATTTATGTACACCATTATTATTATTAGTAATTATGAATTTATATTATTTATTATTAATTATTTAACAAGTTTAATAAAATATTTTTTAAATTTATCTAATATTTACTTAATATATTTAATTATTTAAATAATTATTATTTTATAATTATATTTAATTTATTATTATATATTTATAATTTTATAATATATTATTATTATATTATTATTATTATTTAATATTATTATTAATTATTATATTATAATTAGTTATTATTATTATATATTATAATTTAATTATTGTATTATTATTTATTATTATTTATTAAGATTATTATTTTTATATCATTATTATATATTTATTATAATTATTTATTAATTTACTTATTAATTATTATTATTAATATTATTAAATTGCTTAATATTTAAAATTAAAGATTAAGTATAAATAAAAACATATATTATTTAATAATATATTTAATTATATTTAATTTATAATTATATTAATTATTATATATATGTATTATTTATATAAATATATTTTAAATTTATTATTATTTAATTTTTATTTATTAATTATATATTGTTAATATATATTCATTTACATACTATTATCTAAGTAAATGTAATCGGAAAGGAGGCATGAAGAGACACATATTAACACACACAACATATGACAACACATGTGAAAACGAGAGCGGAGACAGATCGTAATCTTGAGTATATAAGAGGCGTAATCGAACTAGCTTAACAGGTATATAGACGACCTCTATCACGTAAGAAAGAATACAGAGTGGCATGCAAGAGATAATATATTATTTCATCCAATGACACAAATCTAGCAAGCACAACCCGCTACTTACGTCTTCAAACAATGCACACAAGGAAAAAGAGAGCGTCAGTATTAAACAGAGAGTAAGGAATGGCCCATTCCAACAGACGCGACCCACAAGTACACGAGTATTAGGGAGATAAAACCTATTTCAACCAATCACACAACAAGGTGAGTGACGGATAACTAAAGAGAAATAGGAGACCATATTCCAACCAGAACCGACCAAACAATGATACGGTATCTTATTAATGTCTATATTAATCAACTAAATTCTCCTATAAAGCAATTTGCATCCTTTGCCATTTTTCTTAATCTGTATTCTATTCCTTTTTATTGAGTCGTAGTCGCATATTGTTTTATATTATTATTATTATTAGATTAGATTTTATTATTAATAATTTTTAATTTAATTTTTTATTTGCCTCAAGTTGATATGAATAAAATGATATCATTGGAAATGTATTAATAAAGCTATAAGGTGATCTTAGTTATTAATTATTTTAGTATTATTATTTAATTAATTATTATTATATTAATTATATTATTATACTAATTTATAATAATTTATAATTAGAAATTTTTTAAAATAATTATTTATATAATGAATTTGTATATTATTATTAATTTATTTTTATTTAATTTATTTATATATATTATTATTTAATTATTATAATTTATATATTATATATTATTTAATTATTATTATTTAATATTTATATTATTAATTTAATTATATTATTTATATTATATATTAATTATTTATTATATACATTACTTGAATTTAATAAACTACATCAAACAGCTTACGTATATAAGTCATAATGCGTACTCGTATCTTAGAACTATGAAAACTTTATTTAGTCTATGACTAATATATTTAATGTTATTTATAAAATTATAAATGTTTCACATACCCTATAAAGGACTTAAAAGACAGTAAATATCGCTAAGGTTCAATAAAATCGCGTTTAAACAGTAGATATTACTCTTAATGTCAACCACTTCAGTACCTTTCGAGCTACCTAGTGTCGTACGGAGTTTAAATATGAGTAATATCCTAATAAAAACGATTATGTAATTTTAAATATGTATTAATTTAAATCAACTATTATTATTCAGAGATATAACATATAACTTTTCGATATAATTATGAGAAGTCGCAAAAATTGTGATTCTATTCTTCAACTATATTTAAAAATAAAAAATATAAAAATAATCATAATAATATAATTAAATCAATAAATGAATTAATATATTAAATAATAATCCTATCAATGTATAATCTTAAGTTATATTAATTAAAGTGATAAATCTTTTTATTTTATACAGTTAATAACTTATAATAATAATTAAATAAATTAATAAATTAATAGCAATAATTAATAAATTAATATAAAATATTTAAATTAAATATATCAATAAATATAAGGACAAATTTCCCGCCAAATACCTCATAGTAAGCATAAAAATTGAATTAATAATTAAAAATATTAAATAATATAATCTATATTGAAATTTTATTAATTAATATTTATAAATAATAATATTTAAAATGACATTATAATACTAATAAATTATACATAGTCGATATATCATAAAAATAAATAACATAATTTATAATAGTCTAAATATTAAATGAATAAAAAAAACTGAAATTTGTAAACGAGTCACAAAAAATAATATTAAATATAAAAAATTAAAATATATAAATGAAAATAATAAATTAAACGAAAAGTAATTAGTAGATTAATATAGAATTAAAAATTAAATAAAATAAAATAAAACAAGTCGGACAAAACTTAAGCAATCGATATAGTATATATACTAATCAAATATAACTTAAAAATAATTTAATAATGAAAATAATAAATGAATATATTAGTTTAAAAAAGAAATGAAATATGAATTATATTTCTCATAAAAAATTTTCATGAAACAAATATAATATGTTATACCTTAAGAAAATTTAGTGAATGACATATGAGTGTTTTCGAGATATAAATGGTATATAATAATAAATTAAGTATATTGAATGAAATAAAAGAATAAATATTAATATATGTAATTTGTAAGACAAAGAAAAAGATGAAATAAACAATATGAAGGAAATAGCATTAAACAAAATATACTTTAAAACAATTTTAATGAAAATATAATAATAATATAAAAAAATTAAATATAATATAAAAATAATAATTAAAATAAAATAATATAATAAAAATAAAATTAAAATAAAATAATATAATTGTTTATAATAAACGTTTAAAATTAGTTTCCAAATATATTAATAATTATTATCCTAATTAATAATGACAATGAATAGAGTCAAAAATTTAACTAACCAAATAAGTACTATATCGATGCCAAGATAAAAAAAAGGAAAAGGCGTATAGATGCCAAATAAATAATAATCAATATACAGAGAAAAAATCCAATAGAATATAAATAACAAGATATAACAGGAGAGTAATATAATATTATAATTTGAGAAGATAGCCATGCAAAGATATAATATGAATAGATGTAAGTGATGCCAAAAAATACTGTAAAGGAATTCAAAAAGAAACAATATACAAGAAGTAATCGTGATCAACAAAAAGTGTCTAAGGAAGAAGTTCACAATAGATAAAAAATGAGACAGAACAATCAAGAAAAAGGAGATCGAGACTTTGACATACAACAACGAAATACATACAACAATGAGGAAGAAAAAAATACGAAGTGTAGACACAAATTCGCATAAAAACCATGGACCGATAATAGTTCCATCCGAAAAAGAACTTACTTTGAAAATAATATGTAAGTGAAAGCTTGTACAAGCTATCAGCAGTTATTGTAATCAAAAATTGTAAGAGCGTCGGAACTTTCCGTCTCAGAGATAACCTTCTAAGTATACGTGATATTCTTTTTCCTTTGAAACTAAGAAGAAACTATCCTTTTGATAAGATAATCATATCTTTAAGTGAATCATTTAATAAGTACTATTGTTGAAAGATCATTATTGATATATATATGTGAGTTGCAATATTTCGCCTCCAAACTCGAGGCATCTTCAGCATAGAAATGAAAATTAATTTAGTAGAACTAGACCTATGATAATATTTTTTAAAAAAATTATTTCCACAGACAATATATAATAATAAATATACAATTTTTAAAATCGTATATTATAACATCTATTATATTATATATATGTGAAACTATATATAAAAAATATATTCAAAATATCCAGAAACCCATCAAATTTAATTTCATTCTTGACCCTGAAGATGCCTTACTAGAGTTCTGATAGGCGATAAATATTGCAACAATATAACAAGTCATTACATACAAGCTCCTAATTCAGAAGTATAAAGATGAATATCATCTAAAGAAACAGTTTTTCATTTATTTTTCGAAGAAGATGGAATTTGACCGAAAGCAATATCTTGAATGATAAAAAAGTACCTGACGTCTATCATACCTTTGAACCTCCTAAGGATGGCTGTATGACCCCCTACTTTAGAGATTTATTTTCATTAAATATTTAATTAGACACGCGCACAAGTTACATGGCTAGGATATTTTCAACTAGGTCGGGTGTGAAGTCCATTTTAAGTGCAGAGTTGTCTAAGCAATTAGTAAATAAATCAGCTTTATTTAATAATGTGAATAGTAAGAGATGTAATGAAGGAAACTGATAATACATTCCCTAATCTTGGATTAAACTAAATATTTAAGTGAATTTTATTGTTACTACGACCAAAGGTCACAACATAAAAATTTATAATATATATATAATATATATATATATTAATATTATAGATAATATATATAATTATATATATATAATATTAAATATATATATATATATATAATAATATATCTTTATATTATATAATACTTAATATTAATATTAAATATACTATATATATAATATAATAATTATATTATATAATATTATATATTAATATATAATATATATATAGATATATTATATATATAATATATATATATATATATATATATATATATATATATATATATATATATATATAAGATACATATATAATAAAGTATATATAATATATAGTTATATAATATATATAAATCATTTATATATAACCATACATGTAAGGCTGTAAGATCTGTTTAACGAGCTTTCAAGAGATTATATAATAAAGATAATAATCCCAATCCAGTAAAATTACAATAAATGGTATATTATAAATATATAAAATGCATGTCCCCGATAATCTATAAATCATAGTGTATTAATTTAATTAATCATTATTTATTATTATTATAATTATTAATTATTAATATTATATTTAATATAATTATTTAATTATATATATATATAATTATTAATTATTTATATTATTAAATTATAGTAATTATTATTATTATATATATATATATATATTTATTATTTATTAATATTATATATTAATTATTATATTATTTTAATATATATTTAATTATTATTATTATGTACTTAATATTTAATTTTACTATATATTAATTAATTATTAATTATATATTAAATTAATAATATATTATAATTATCATATATATATATATTTTATTTAATTATATTATTATATTTAATATTATATTTATAATTATTATTATATTATATATTTAATTATTTATAAATAATTTATATATTATTATATTATTATTAATTATTTATATATATATTATATATTATATTAAATTATTATATATATATTTAAATTATATGATATAATTTATATTATTATTTATTATTTATATATATTAATTATAATTATATAATGACGCATATATCTACGAAACCGCTGTTTCTAAGTTGATTATTATTATACAATTATTATATTTAATTTAATTTATTATTAATTTATAATTATTATATTATATTATAATTTAATTTATTATTAATTATATATTATAATTATTTATATAATAATATATTATTTAATATTATATTATATATTAATTATTATTAATATATAATTATTATATATATTATTATTAATTATATATTATTTATAATTAATTATTATTTATTATTATTATATTATATTAAATTATATTATATTATTAATTATTGATAATTTAATTGTTATTGTATATTAGTTATTATTATATTATTATATTAATATTATGAATTATAATATATATTAATTTAATTATTTACTTCTTCCTTAACTATTCTATTTATATACTATATTTATATCATATTAGTATAACTTTCTATTATTAAAAGTCTCACTCTCTCAACAATACGTACGTTTGTTCTTACGTATCTTTTGATAGTTTAATACACTTCTAAAGTACATAACGAACTATTATAATAATCTAATAACCTTATCTAATCTTCTATATAAATATCTATATCATATTAATCATTACTTATCATTGATATCTTATACAATCCACTTCTATTCTTCTTACATTCTTTAACTTTCTATATATATCTATATAATATATTTATATAAAATATCATTTATATACTTACATTTAATTTTCTTCACACTATTTATCTTTTCTTTTTCTTTTTACATTTATATTTTATATACATATACATTACAATTAATTCTTCTCTCTTTTCATTACATTACTATATTCTATACTTTACATTTCTTCTTCTATACTTCATATAATTATTCTTACTTAATCTTCTTCATTACTTCTTATCTTCTTATATTTTATTACTTATATTCATTGAATAAATCATCATAATTATAAATACTTTTCTTCTTCTATATATATATATCATTCACTATCCTATAATAATTCATATCTTTAATTCTATCAACTTCTAATTTCTATATCTTTCATCATATCCTATTTTAAATATATAACCTATATATATTAATATTATTAATAAATAATATATATTATATTAATAAATAATATATTATATAATTATAAATAATAATAAATAATATATATATATAATATTAAATTAATAATAATAATAATAATAAATTATATATTATATTATAATAAATAAATTAATATTTATTAATAATTTTTATAATATTAATTATATAATTTATATTAAATTAGAAAATAAAAAATATTAATAATATATAATAATTATGTTATTATAATGATATAATATATAATAATAAATTTAAATTATAATAATATTTATTTTTTATATTAAATTATAAAATATTATTTTATAATAATATACTATTTAATTATAAATAATAATTATAATTATATTATTAATATATTTAATTATAATTTAATTACATTTAATATAATTTTTATATATTTCCAATTTTGATTGACTTAATCCACCATTATTAATATTTATTAATATCCTTTTATTATACTATGTATTATATCCGTTATTGTTGGTTGTAGTTATGTCTATTGATCGATATCTGATATTATATGTGATTAAATACTATGATTTTGTTTTATGTGCTATTTGTTATTATATCTTTTATTGTTATTATTAATAAAAGCTAGTTAATAAATAGATTCTGATAGATAGACATTAGGTAGAGATGAGAAGATATGAGTGAGCTGAGTGAGATAAGATGCACTCAGATGAAGTAAAGATCATGAAGCGCTATGAAATAAGTTAAAGTCAAACTAATCATTGTAGTTCGAGACATGTCAGAAAACGCGGTAATCGAGTAATAGCACAGTTACATAACTGCTGAACACAATGAAGAAAGCGAAATAAGACATAATTAGTCTCCTACAGAGCAAGAGAAGAGAAGTGAAAGATACTCTTAGAACAGCGCAACCACTCGGACTCTTGGAACAGCGCAGACATGTTTTGCTGTCTCGAAATTTAAAAATACAATAGATAAATAGTATAAATAAACTCACCTCTAACGGAGCAACGAAATCCTGTGTACATGAGGAGTGAGGTAATACAAGGTGCACCCATTGAAAGATTCTAAGATGAAAAATACCTAAAAAAAAGAAGAGTATAGGCGGATAAAATGACAAGATAACGACATATCGAAAAATACAATGCGTATAAAAAGAGTATATTAAGACTAAATCCTTGTATACATACTAAAAACTCTCTATCTAGATTGATAATTCCAATATATTCAACAAAACTCAATTTATATATTCTCAATTAAATGATATTAAAAACGTAAATTCAGTCAAGTCTTTTGCAAAAATCTTATGCATTATATTAAATATTCTATCTCATTATATTAATTTATCCTTTCTTTATTATATTCTTTCAATTCATTTCTTTGCAAATTTATATCTCCTTTTATGAAATATAAGTTATTATTTTTTTATTTATGTTCAGACGATTAGTTTTCATCATATAATTACTATCTTCCTATTATTTATGTAAACTTGTAATTAAAATTTAGTTAGATTCATCTTCAATATATATATATAAGTATATATTATAGATTTTTATATATATATTTAATGTTATTATATAATATTAATTATTTAATATTATATTAATATATAATATATATATTAATAATTATATATATATATATATATATTTACACATAATAAATATTATATATATATAAATATATATATATAATATAATTAATAATAATATATATATTATTATTAATTATAATAAATAATATAATTATATAATAATTATTATATTATAAATTATATATATATATATATATATATATATATATATATATATATATATATATAATAAAATTAATAATATATATAATATATAATATAATATATAAGATATATATAATATATATATAATATATATATATTATATAATATATAATGTATATATATATATATATATATAATATATATATATATATATATATATATTATAATATATTATATATATATAATATATATATATTATGAATATATATATAAGTATATATTTAATATATAATATATATTATATATATAATATATCAATATTTTAAATATTATAAATATATAAATAATATTAATTATATTAATTATATATATATAATATATATATAAACAAGATAATACATATTCGTTTAATAAGTAAATAACTCTCTTATTAGGTATAATATATATATTATAAGATATAATATAATATTAATATTATATATATATATATATGTTAATTAATAATTAATTATATAATAATATATATAACATAATATACTGTTTAATATATATAATTTATTACATTAAATATATATTATATATATATTATATATTATATTTATATATTAATAATAATATATATATATTAATATATATAAATATTATTAATATAGATATAATTATATATATATATATATAATATATATATATATTATATTAATAGATATATATATATATATAATAATATGGTATATAATTATTACTAAATTATAATATTAATTAAAGTATATAATATATTATATATATAATATATAATATTAATATATAATTTATATATATATAATATATATATAATATATATATTAATATAATTAATATATATATTAATATACTTATATATATATAATTATATTTATAATATATATATATATATTATTATTATATAATATATTATTAATTAAAATTAATTAATATACTGCTCTTAGTATAAGTGCAAATTTATTTGACGGGAGATAAATAGATATTATTATTAATGTATATCATAGGTATTGCAGAAGGATGCCAATAATAAATACGCTATAAGCTAAATAGTATTTATTAATATACAACTATATATAATTTATCACCAGAACTAAACTACCTTAAAATAAATATTTTTTATATTAACCCTACATGAGGTAGGTAGATAAAAGGATAGTGAGGATAAAAATTATCGTACTCTTACTTAAACCTTATTAGGTAATGCACTAGCGTTTCACTTATTATAAATATTTACTACTATTGTTATATTAAATATAGAACCAAAATTTTATTTTATAGTAAATGATTAAATTATGGAAGAGGATTATGTTCCACTTATATTTATAATTAATTTATGATTATATATATTTACATTTATTTACTTAGAATTATTATTATTTTATACTAACTATTTATCTATATGAAATATTTTTAGATTAATATTAGGCAAAATTTCAATTATATATAAAAGAAATTATTTAGAATATACTAATAATATCTCTAATATATTATTATGATCTACGTGAAAAAAAAAAAATAGAAGATATATATAAAAATATTACTTTCTAAGTGTGACATTTAAATTTAAATAATTAAATTATATTATAAATTATGAAATTCTTATAATTATAACATAATTTTTTTTTCTGATCTTTATCGATAACATATTTAATTATTAAATTTACAATCTTATATAAAATCTAATAATAAATGCATACTGAAAAATACTAATAGATATATATATAATATATTAATATATATATATTAATTTAACCTAAATATATTATATGATTAATATATAATATATATATTATATTATTAAAATATTATAAATATATATATAATATATATATAATTAATATAATATATAATATATAATATATATAAATATTAAAATATATATATATATATTAATATATTAATATATATATATATATACTAATACTAAATATATATATATTAATATATATATAATATATTTAATATTAATTTATAAGTATAAATATAATTATATAATACATATTAAATATATTATTATAATATATATATATTATTATATATATATTTATATAATATATATATATTAATAATACATTTGTGAATTTATGTGAAAATTTATTAAATATATATATTTAAAAATAATAATAATTATTATTATTCTTCTGACCTGTATTTCTTCTAATTCTTCAACATCAATTAATTGAATATCGAAATACTTTAACATTGTATAATAATAATTATAATGCACTGAGTTTCAGACTTAGAGTACTTATTATATATGAATAAGTAAATAATTCTCACGAAGTATCTTAACAGTTAACCTAATATATAGCAGATCTATAGATAGTGTGAGTTAACAGAGTAGATGTATTATTATCTGTAGTGAGTAAGTAAACTATGTAAGAAGAGAAATGCCGGACTAAATGGGGTTGTTTACAGCATTTGATAGTTTAGGTGAACATATGTAATAGAAATCTATAGCTTGAGTACACTATTTATTGTTCTAGCGATAGAAAGAATATTATAAAGTTTATTATTTTTAATATATTTTATTTATGTGGCAATAGAGAGGAATAATTTAATGTATTTAAGAGAATTGATATAAAAATATATGCTGAATATATTGCTATATTATATATACTATATATATATTAACTATATATGGTATATGTATAATAATACCTATATTTTTATACTATTTTGATATTATTATTTAACAACAATGAGAATATATTATAATAATATGATATATATATATTAATTAATATTAAAATATATATTAATAATATATTATGAATTAATTAATATATTATATATATATATAATATCAGACACCCTTAAGGTTAGCAGCAAACAAAATATTTAGTTATTGTATGCATGTTGTTTCTTGACGTCTTATAATAGTAATAATTAAATAGTTTCCAATGTAAAGTACAATGAGAGAGCGTGTTAGAAACTACCCATTGTGACGTAAAAGTAAATTTAATGATTAGAAACTAAACTATAAGGTTATTCACTGGGATTCAGCATGGAAAGAATGGAAGGTGGAGCAAAAGAAGCGTAAAATTTAAATCATTGACATTGAAACAAGATAATGTATAATAGTAAAAATATGTTATTGTTAGCATGGTAATAATCTCCTCCTATAGGATAATTATATATATATGCATAATTAACACACTATGAAATTCTAAGACAAATTAATCTATTATACAATGTCACTTCTCACTCTACTTCGTTCTTGTACTTCAATATATGTGTTAAAACTCATGTATCATGAAGAAGTATATATATTCTTATCTGATAATTATATATATATATAGTATATACCGATTTACGAAGATTTAAAAATTAGTTTTTAGACATAATTTAATATATATTTTATAATTATCATAGTATAATAAATGTCCCAGTCAATACATTATAATTAATAATAATTAATTAAATATATTATATATTATAGATATTATTATATTTACATAATGACATTTTATATAATATCAACTGTTAATTGATAATATATCAGTGGGAAATAATAAAACTATATCATCAGTTGATATACTTAGCAATAATAATATAAATATATATATATAATTGATTATCTAATTTATAATGTGAAATTAATAATATATATTTAATATATATTGAAAATATAAAAGGGATATGAATAATAAAAGATATAAATAAATAAATATATGTAGAAAGTAAAAAAATAAATTGATATATAATAATATAGAATAAAATAATAAAATAATTGAACATCCCAAAAATTACGCGTTAAGTGAAAACTTTGCATAACTAAATAAATATTATTGCAACGCCAGATATATATTTGATAATAATAAGCTATAAATGAATGTTAGAAAAGTTAAATAAGAAACATGTAATCAAAGGAAAAAGCTCTACATTCATAGAATTAAAAGAATAATTGATAATTAATCATTATTGTAAATAAAGAGACAAATACGTAAATTTGAAAACAACACGTTCGTAAATTCACAAACACGTACATAGGATAGTAAACTTATTTTTTTTTTCTAAAAGCAAAACATTTTCAAAGATTTCTTTTAAACATATGATTTACAAATAGAGTTATGGATTCGATATATAAATTCTTTAAATCTGACCCTGACTTTACCCTAAAATCTGACCCTGACTTTACCCTAACAGTGACCCCAAATCTGACCCAGTCTCCAAAACCCTACACCAAAAACAAAATATATCTGAATATAAGTATAGCGCAAAGTAATCGCATCTCATAATAACTGTACTCAATTTTTAAAATATCAAAATACTCTTTTGAGCTTGTCTCGACCACACCTTGACCATGGCTTGAGCATAGTGCGAGCGTCAATCAATCTTTTATAACCCATTAATAATAATAATAAAAAATTCGCGTATCACAGAGATTTTCACACGTAATGGCTATCAATTGACAATTTTCAATAACAAAACAAAGGAACTTGTTTACCAAGCGTGAAAGGAACTTGATTTTCAATGTCGTTTTTTATTCTCGATTTTGTTGAACCGTCAATCCCAAACAAACTATATATATATATATATATATATATATATATATATATATATATATATATATATATATATATATATAATATATATATATATATATATAGTATATATATATATATATATCCTTCCTTTTATTCAATATTATTTGTATATGTTTGCACAGTGGGTACGGAAGCTTTTAAACCACACACAGTTTATAATTATATAGTATATTATTATATATATATATATATATATATATATATATATATATAATATATATAATATATATAATATCATATATAGTATATATATTATATATATATATATATAAATTATATATAATATATATATATATATATAGTGATGCAGAAATGTCTAAATTTTGCCGATACTGATTTATTGACCGATTAGTGTTTGCCGATACCAATAATAATAATAATAATAATAATAATAATAATAATAATAATAATAATAATAATAATAATAATAATAATAATAATAATAATAATAATAATAATAATAATGGATTATAAGATTCATATTTTATACTGTTTATGTTGTTGTTCATATGTTAACAGAGACGCTAAGAACAAAGTGGATGCAGTCATTTCTATACATTCCTATATAACATGAAGTTATAGTTATTCACTTTATTTTGTAAATGTAAAAATTGTTATAAAATTAAAAGTTATAGTTTTTTTATTTTGATGTGGACTTGATCCTCTGTGGTTCTAAATTTCTCTTAACTTTAGATTTAACAACCCCCTTAGATAAATATTAAAGAAAATTAGATATTGGGAGCTGGAGAACCATTTAATTGGTCCTATAGTTTGATAGTTTATACCATCTTTGGAAAATTATGGTTTTAAACATTCTTGAGCGTTTCTGGAATAGTAATTTTGCCTCGCCCATTCATTGAGTCCTACCATGGTTTGAAATTATTTTTATTTTTATTTTTTTGTTGTTTTTTTTTGTTTTTTCCTCGTAGAAGTAACAACGTAAAAAGAATCTTTTAAAAATCTGTATATATGAAACACTTGTAACGAATCTTTCTTCAAATTAATTATTTACGGTCTCCAACTTTGGCATCGGATACGGATCAGGGACCCTGAGCCGGAGCCGATTTTTTTTTTAGAGGGTTGAGTCGGAGTCAGGAAATTTTAAATTTGTCGAGCCATATCCGGAGTCGGCATAAAAATTTACCGACTCCATAGCCCTACCACGAACCACTTTATTTTCACAGTTTATTTCTTGCAACTCCGGCAAAACTTCCCCCCCAAAATTTTTTGCTACGGCTTCGCAGCCCAGGATATATGACCCACAAATTCGAGAACATCGCTAATCCCAACCAAACAGTCACTTCGTATCAATTTCATTCATTTTTGAAAAACTTCGCGTAGAGATTGTTTAGTCTTTAAACCCTTCAATTATAATGACCAAACGTCCTGCAAACATAAAAAGCCTCATTCTTACTGAAAATAATATTTTCCATGAACAAAGTTACAAATTTGAAAAATAAAAGAATAAAACTATTTTAAAGTAATCTCATTTATTTTTGACCCTGTTCTACCCAAAAACTTAATTAGCCCTACGTCTGCTGCAACGACTTCGTAAGAGTGGTTGTTAGAGAACATTCTTAATAAAATAGAATTCTAGTTAAATATCAACTTCTCACTAGAGAAGTTGTGACACTTTAATTAAAATACTACAATTTAGAAGAGATTAATAGGGTTGGAAAACTTCATAGGTTTCAGATTTTGGCAATTCTATATATATATATATATATATATACTATATATATATATATATATCATATATATATATATATATATATATATATATATATATATAATATATTTTTATTATATATATATATATATATATATATATATATATATATATATATATATATATATATATATATATATATATATATATATATCTCGAATGATCGGGGCTTTCGAGTTTCGGAGCGGCTCCGAGTCCCGAGGGGCCGAGGCTCTAGGAAACCCTTACTTCAGACTCCGGAGCACTTCCATATCTGAAGTTCCGGCTCCCCGCATCCATAATAATTACAGGAACTCGGCTTTAGTTTCAACCCTCCTTAGCCAATTTCAGGGCTAGTTCCTATTTTGAACTGGGGCTGATCCCCATTTTCAGCCCCACCTAAAAATGGACATAAAATTTGGAATTTTCAGCCGATTTTGACAATATAAACACCAAACTGTAGCTTTTTTTGCCCTCTAAAACGTTGTTTTCCGGTGGTTTTCTGTGTCTGTAGTCATTCTTTCAGAATTTTCAAATTTTCAAAACCCATGTTTTTGACATTCATCGAATCAACTTCCAGAATTTTTTCCATAATGACTTCAAACTTGAAATATGCATAGATAGGTCCATTATCTAAAAAAGTACGGAAGTACTTTTCGATTTTAATTTGTTTTGTGCTCCGTTTGTCCCATTTTCCAAACCCACTTTTTTTTTAATTTTGAAATGAAAAATTGCGATAATTTTTTTTCTGTTCAGGCGAAGTGGATGAAATTTTCAGGACTTATGTAGTCAGGGGAGAGGCGTATTTTTTACTTAGATAATTTCTTTGTATATGCATTAGTTTTGGATTTGTTCTTGGAACAAATTTAAAAAAAAAATTTTTGGGAAATTTTTTAAAAATTTTCTTTGGGGTATACCAAAAAATTATCTAAGTAAAAAAGATGTATCTTGCCCAATTATACAAGCTCTGAAAATTTGATGTTGATCGGATAAGTAGAAAAAAATATATATCAATATTTCACGTTTTCAAAAATTTAATCGTTCAAAAATGTGAAATATTGAGATTTTTTTTTTTCTACTTATCCGATCAACATCAAATTTTCAGGGCTTGTATAATTGGGCAACATACACCTTTTTTACTTAGATAATTTTTTTGTATACCCCCAAAAGAAAATTTTTAAAAAATTTCCCAAAAATCTTTTTTTGAAAATTTGTTCCAAGAACAAATCCAAAACTAATGCATATACAAAGAAATTATCTAAGTAAAAAATGTGCCTCTCCCCCGACTACATAAGTTCTGAAAATTTCATCCACTTCGCCCGAACAGGAAAAAAAATTATCGCAATTTTTCATTTCAAAATTAAAAAAAAAGTGGGTTTGGAAATTGGACAACGCTGAGCACAAAACTCAAAAAATCGAAAAAGTACTTCCGTACTTTTTTAGATAATGGACCTATCTATGCTTATTTCAAGTTTGAAGTCATTATGGAAAAAATTCTGGAAGTTGATTCGAAGAATGTCAAAAACATGGGTTTTGAAAATTTGAAAATTCTGAAAGAATGACTACAGACACAGAAAAACACCGGAAAACAACGTTT
>JABUQX010112012.1:15000-42271 GCA_015478945.1 Trachelipus rathkii | reverse complement strand
AAATCTAAACCTTAAGCTAACTGCTTTGTTGTGTCGTTCACGTAGGTGAATAGGAATCCATAAGTCATTATCCAGACCCATATCAGCTTGTGCGATTACGTATGGAGTGTGCACGCCCATTAGTGAGAGAAGGGCCTGATCCTCCGTTTTAATGAGTGACCATAAATAGCCTAGCCTTAACCCACTGCTGCCAAAACGAGTATTTGAATTTATTGATGTCTAAAAAAAACAGATAATAAGCATCATATATAACCGTAAACTTACATGTACCATATGAGTTTAAGCATACAATCATCTTGAATTCTATGTGAATGAACGATATAATATTAGTTAATATATATGTATACTATTTCCTAAACTAAATATGTTGAAGTGAGTGTCAGTTCATACTACCTTGATTAGTAAGATAATAATACGATAGGATTAAATTGTTTACTGTTTAACTGAAATGAAGTATATTATGTATGTATCCATGAATAATAGCATTAACATACTATTATATTTAGAAGATCAGGCAAATGTAGTACCCAAATTAATGTAGATACATTACAGCCCATAAGTAATCCATCATAATCCCTGCTTGAGCTGACAATTGAACCACAAGTAATCTCGAGTTAGTTTTAAATGATATAATTGAGGCTCTTCTTATAAAAGATTTAAACATGTTGAATGAAAATTGTATTCGGATGATGCAGAGTATCAACAAATTAGATAAAAGTGGTAGCCTTACATATAGTAAGGTATCTTAGATGGTAGAAAGTGATATTTATTCGTGCATATATATATTGTGAATTACCAAGGGACTAAGCCTGAATGTGCGCTAGTAGGTTATGTGCTCGCGTAGTAGAGAATACTATGTTGCTTACTTCTCTGGAATAATTATATTATAGCATGTCACTATCAAACCGTACAAAACCGCGGTACACGTCACTGAACAATGAATTTAGATCTCTAACGTGCAAATCTGTCAGTACATCAAGTAGCGCGAATATATAGATGAAAATCTTAAGGGTCGTTGGTTGACGTCTCAAGTGAGATAAATTGCTAAATGAAGGAAGTTATTTAAGAGTTTATAAATTACATCAGTGCCATGCCAGCTGTATGTTATTATGTAGTTGAAGAAAGGATTAACTAATGAAAGATGAGATATAGATGTAATAAATAGATAGTTCGAATGAAGATTGGAATTATATGCTAGTCAGATATAACATATAATATATTACAAGTTCTATAAAAGTGAGAGTGGAATATTTTTTTACTGAGTTTGTGTATTTTATATAGGCTAATATTATCCATAGTATAATATATTATATATATATATATTAATATATATAGTTATTATAACTATTATATATATAATAATTAATATTATATTATATAATAATATATATATATATAAATAATTAATATTAATATTATATATTATATTATTATATATATATAATTATTGATATATAAATATAGTTATATATATATTTATATATATATATATAAATAATACCTATATTATATAATATATAAATACTATTATATATATACTGGATTATGTAATATATTATATAATATATATTATATATATATTTAATATATATATATACCTCCCTATTATATATTAATATATATATATATAATATTAATATTATATATAAATATATATATATATATATATATATTACAACAGGATAAATGGGTCCGATACAGATATAATTTAAAAATGATATAATATATAAGAAATTACTTGCTAACAAAATATTCAAAATGAGGAAAAATAATAGCTAGCTAGTATGAAATACGAAGATTATCCTATAACATATACTCTAAAACAGAAAGAAAGTGCCGAACTCCAAAGTATATAGTGACATATGATTTCTTATATTTGAAAAGTGTACCCGAATTATCTCTCATAAAATTAATTATATAAATAATATAAAAAACCAAGATCTATTATCAAATTCTAATCCAGGTGAGCCGTTTTCGATTAGGAGTACATACACATTTTGAATTATACCATCATTTAAGCAGGCAGGAGAATATTCTTATAATCATTTATGAATTTTCATTATTTATTATATATTCTTACTATTTACAAATGACATTAATTATTAATAATAAGAATATATAAACTTAATTAATAACTATAAGAGAATAGATTAATTAAATATATTATATTATTCAAAATATTTAAGACTTCTTAGAATTATTTGATAATATTTCTCCTGAAATATTGATTTGGTGATGTACATGTTTTATAAATAAAAAAATGTATAAGCTATTAAGATTATAAAGATAACGATTTTATAATATTATAATAATAATAATAATTATAATATAATAAATATACAGTTATAATATATTACAAATTCTGAAATATCTCAAAATAACGAAAAAATCTAGTGAAATATTATCAAATAATAATCTATTTAGATTTAATTGTAATATTTATATTAGAAATAGAATTTAACTAAGAAAAACCAAGTGACATTTAATTTTATTATAGTGTAAAATGGTATCAACTGCTAATGTTTTGAATAAACTTATTGTTATAATATAATTATAATTATAATATAATTTAATTATAATTGGTAACTTTACGTGTTATAGTAAATTACAGTCATAATAATAATAATAACAATATGTAGTAATTTAATAAAAATATTATAATAATAATAATATATATTAGTAACTTAATTTAGATAATAAATAATGATATATTATAATAATAATAATTATAGATCCAGAAAGACAAACAGTGGAAAAAATAAGCTAATTTAATATATTATTTATAACATAATTATATAACTGCTGGAAGATACGGTTATCTTTGAAAGTGAAAGAATACACAAATGTTTATATCCAAGTATATTTTTGAAACAAAACTCAATTGATGAAAACTACAAAATTTTGCGAATATAGTTAGAGTCAACTAACTGAGCAGTAAGTTCGAGGAATAGAGGGGTAGCAAGTGAGTCGGGACTGCTTGAGTCGGAGATGACCGATCGCTTAAAATTCATGTGTTGAAGTGGAGTCGGGTAGACAGGAGAGTGCCTCTGCTACCAAATATTTTGTTGTAAGTGAGTCGAGTCGGAAGACGTTTGTTTAGTCAAGTGGAGTCGAGTAAAAATACGACGAACTTCCCCCCACAAATTATTTGTTATAAACCTTTTACCCAATAAATTTTCGAGAAATCCCTAAATATTGTTTGGTAATTAAGAATCTGTAAAAGATTAAAAGACGTACATTTTTTTTAAATATTTTTCGAATTTTGTAAAACCCATTCTACAGAAATAATGTTTTATTTTATCGAACTGTTATAAATAAAGTTATATAAACTGGTTATAAAAAAAATTACTCTGACTACTTGTGTATTGTGCATTACCGAATTATCAAATCAACAGCGAGCCATGCTATTAATAATCGTACAAATTTAAGTCAAGTAGAGTACATTAACTTTGATTTTAAAAAATAAATATTTACCCTTTAATGTATTGACATTATTAGATATTTGACAAGATTTAAATCTTTTCACGCTTAAGACGCACAATGTATAAAACATGGGTCGTTTTTTACTTAGTTGTGTTAATATATATATATATATAATATATATAATAAAAAATATAATATTATATATTAATAGAAATATAATATTAAACCATAGTGATTTCAAATACATTAGATAGGAGATGCATCGTGAAAATTTCAATAGATATTAATTAATATTTAATTTTGTGGATTAGACCATCAGGCGTAAAAACTTATAATTCTATTACCCCTACTCCATCAGTAAAGTGAGTTAGGTAAATTTATCTGATTTGATAAAATATTATCATAATTAATCCGATGATAAACAGATAATTATTTTTTCTTATCGTCTTGACAAGGTGAGTTTGTAGATTTTTGATAAAGACCATCAATTATTTTGATTTCAGAAAATTTACCACTATATATATATATAATATAATTAATATATATAATATATTATATATTTATTATATATTATCATTCTCAATACATTCATTAGTTGTAATTTTGTACTTTTAATAATAATAATCATTTAAAATAAACTCCTCATTACTTATTCAAATATATTAACTGCATAAGTTTCATATATTCAGACTGTATTATCTGAATATAATCATGCAAGGTAACTTGAATAAATATATATTATACTGCGCACTACAATCCATAATGACACCTATCCTATACTGTTATATAATCTACATATACATATTTTAAAAATAATTAAGGGAGCTAAAATAATTTCATTAGTTTATTTCTTTGTTAGCTACAGGAGCAAGATCTGGTTAGTATATCGATGCCTATATTGTATTTTTCAAGGAATTAGAACGAACTTTTCATTACATTCATATTAGTAATGATTATAGCGCAGCGAGTTACTATTTTACATTATATATTTAAATTTCATTTTTTTCAATAATTCAATAGAACATAATTCATATTTTGCAGTGAACTCTTCTTTCGTGAGTCTTTCGCCTGCGTATGTATGTTTTTGTGAGATTTTTTTTTTTTTTTTTTTTTTTTTTCTTTTTTTTTTTTTTTTTTTTTTTTTTTTAATGTTCCGCACTAAAATATGGACCAGCATTCCCAGCAAGTATTCCCTATTTCCGGTTAGCTGTGTAGTTTTTGAGATACTGGATTGTGGCATCAGTTCTAGAGGCCTAGACTTAATTATATATTACATGGAACGGATCAAGTTACCATTGAAATTAGACACACAATCTTTTCTCGTAGTTATACATAATCACTATATTATAATATACCGATATACTGCTCAAGTCTATAAACTAATCAGTTACAGATATTATTAGTATCACCTGATGTATATATATAGTGCTCATGAAACCATTTTTTTCTAAATCTACCGTGGATGGTTATGGTTGCGCTTCAACACAGCTCGCTCCGATATATTTTCTATCGAAATAGCTTCTCTACCTACTCTTATCCTATAGCGTCCGTTATAATTATTATCACCTTGTGTGGTAGTATCATGTGCAATATAGAAAAAAGTCCACGTATGAGTGTTTCTTTGGCTTTTATTTTCTACTCTTCGACGCTGATACTATAACATGTTGTGAGTGACCAATAAAATGAGTTCAGTACCAGGGTTGAGGTTCAAAAATTTATCACTGAATAGAAGTCTCCTGAAGCTAACGTCTTCAGTATCTTACATATACACAATAACTGCATTCTGGGCTTATAAAAGGTAACACTCTATTTTAGTGACAGAGTCAATAATTATGTCCATACTTAGTAAATTCTTACATAGAATTCATATAGGCAGTGGATCTGTCTATGTTAGGGTTAACATTAACCAAGCCTACAGTTGGCCCTTTAAAGTTTTTTTTGGAAGTTTTTTTTTTTTTTATCTCACCATATGAAAAAGAAAATGAAAACACTCTCCGATCACAACGTGTTAAAAATCGAACAAATTTCCATTTTCGTGGGTATATTATTAAAGAGATAAAAATATTACCCATATACCAAACTTTTTTTCCCATCATGATTCATGCAAGAGTAATGTCGCGTGCGCAATTAAATTTCTTTGGGGAAATATTTAAAAAGGATACAAGGGGTCCAAAAATCAATTTTTCGGAAAATCGTAACTTTGAACTCGTAATATCTCTGATGGGAGTAAGTTGCTAAAATCTGAATAATATCACACATATGTCTTGTTGATATACTATACCATAGATGTTCCTTCACTCCAATATGTATTACTTTCTGGTTATAGCTTTTTTAAAAAAATACACCACTGTCAAAAATGTCAAAGAAAAAAAAAATAATATCATATTAAAGTTCTGTATTTTATTAGATATGAACAAATACGTTGGCTAGACACCTTAGGAGACAAGCAGAGAGCATGTATTCACCACAGATATATGAACATGTCCTTCTAATAATGAGGCTTTCATTAGTAAAAAACATAATCAAGATTATTAATTATTAGTAAAACAATTATTAATTAACTTTCCTTTTTCATAATCATTTTTTTTATTTATACATGCTTTAATTAAATCTTCGACATAAACAATTGCACAAAAATACCTAATACGCATCTAATTTTATGGATAATAAAAGAAATTCAAGTGGATATTATAACTGTCTCATAAAATATAATCTCCTAAGACTTGTGTTTATCTACTCCAAAGAATAGAATATACAACTAATTATTCCCTTCGTAGCCAACTCATTACATTAAAAATCTACTTAACATTTAAATTATACGATTTCTATACACATATATATTTGATAAACCCAACGATATTAAAATCGTTCCTAATTTAATGAAGTTTTATCTCAACGACCCACCTACTTGCTGAATTCCCGGTGTCTTCTTCCCGGAAATCATTTTCTTATAAAACTCTATTTGTTTGAAACAATCTGTGAGAAATAGTGTTAAAAAAAATTTAAAACCTATAAAAATCGATATTTTTATTATTTTCATCTAAAGGATATCTATAACATGTAGGAGAAACTCCAAATGTTGATAGCAAAAAAACATCAGTATGTTAGATGCAGCTATTAAGTAAAGATTAAGCTGTAAGAAAGTGTCTTCAGAAATTTCTTTACGCAAGCTTCATAAAAATGCAATAACGGCGAAATTATTTGCTAACACCCGATTTAAGTCCCCCATAATTTAGGTATGGACCCATTTTACCACGCGGCTTATACCATTATATACTTTTAAGCCTTGTAGAATAGATAACTGAAACATCAATAATCACTCATTTATATAAAAGCCAAATTATAATATACAGATTCTATATTCATGTTTCTATTAAACACCTAATTAATAAAGAGAAAAGATTCGATAAAACGGTGTATATATAATTTTCACGTATTCTAAGTTCCTAAAATTAGCTGGAAATATGATGCCGAAAGTTAATCTACCCAAGATTAATAACTCATGACTATACCTATAATTAAGTATATATAATTCCTACGTACTTGACAATCCCTAGTACTTTTAAGCTTTTACATACCTAGGCGTCATACTCTAGGTCTTAGAATATAAGAGATATTCTATATACCTAAGCTTATTAAAACCTAGCACTACAATAGATTACTATTATATGTAAAACAGGAAAAATAAGCATATATGAGAAATATTTACCAGTATATTACATATATTATATATAAAGATATTATATATATAACATATATTATATATATATATATACATATATATATATATGTATATATATACTATATTATATATATATAATATATATACGTAGTATATAGGCTTATTAATGGTGTAATATAACTATTTATCTACTTATTTCACCTTATTCCATATTATTTGATATAATAATTACCCGTTTATATATAATAATATCCATATACTATAGATGATATTAATATAGCTAAAAGATTCCGTTATTCCCATACGCCTAATAAATATAAGATCTGATAACCTTACACGTAATCTTGAAATAAATACATGCTTATTGTGTTCAATTCTCTGATTATAGTTATAAAAACTTTTGGACTCATACCCCTTTATACATCTCATATAAGTATAATTAATGACGGTGAGTGCTATATAATAAGCTTTAAGTAACTAGTGATATATTGTCATTAGTTCTCCTGTACTTTATAACGTATGTTGTAAAATACTGATATAATATCTAAATATAATATCTACGTAAGTTAAAAAACAATTCATTTCTGTGTATACCGATCGTGATCGCTTAGAGCACACACAAAACATTTTCTTGTGAGCATAAAGAGGCCGCTATATTTTTATCGAATACATATGCTCGAATTCTCAAATCATACGTAAGAGCCTGACACAAGCACACTTCATAAAAAATGCTAATCCAAACATGCAGTAGAAACTACTGAATTAATTGTCGCGCTTTACATTAATATTATTACCGTCTGTGTTTATGTATCCAACATGACTAATAAAATCCTTGATGTCTCATTTTAAGAGGATTAAGCGATACTGTAAAATTAAATATCTCTCTGTTTATGTTCCATAATACTTATAGTTCAATAAACCTGATCATAAGAGAAAAAGATCTCATACACAAAACTCAAACTTTAATCTGCCTTTACAAACCTTGATTTTTGGAAAGGGTCGAGCATAAAGTCTTTTAGCTTTCTTACGTCTCCTCTTCTGATTAACCTTTTCCAATTATCTTCTGATCACCAAATTTTGAATCATTATCCTTTTACTATCGATATTACAACATGTGAGATTCTATTAAAGTAGCTTGATTGAGAGAGACTTTAATAATTTTTTTTTTTTTTTATAGAGGCATTTTGAACATCGCGTGTAATTTCTAAAAATCAAACAAGCAAATACATCAAAGTCTATATTGCGTGTTTCGTGCATCTAGGAACCATTACATATCGATATAGAGTATAATGATGTGATAAATTCAGATTTTATATCACCCTACGCCATCAATCACTATTATTAGGATTCATCTTAAGTTGTACTCGAGGTGTTCGCGCAGACATTGATTTTTGGACTCCTGTAATTGAATGTTCTTATATACAGTGATTTGCCTCTAAACTCTCCTGAAGCATCTCACAGTTCAACCTAAATTATCTTATTCGAATGTTTATCTCTATCACAACAGAAATTTAAGACTCACATCGTTAATTATTCCTTCTCTTTTATATTCACACATTTAAATTGGCACATGTTCGAGTTTTGTTAATTGAACGGAATTTTTCTCACCTCTGATTGAATTAATATTAACCTCCCCAAAAAAAACACCGAAGTTTAACCATCCAAAAGTGTAACCAAGCATTAAAGATATATATCCCCCATTAGACATAAATCAAGAAGCCTTCTCCATAACTGAAAAATCTTGGTTGAAAAGACATTACCAATATGGAGCGATGCTCGATCCTGAAAATGTAACTCTCTATTAAGTATAGTAGCAATAATACTTTGCGCTCCACCTGTGTGTCAAGACATTTGTGCTTCATCACCATTGCAACCCTACAACACCCTATAAGTACATCTAATCCATGCTTAAAAAACTTATCAACGAAAATTACGAAATGTTGTCTTATCCAATCATGCCCATGAGTAGTAAACATTGACGCCCATATAGCGAAATAGAGAAAGTTTGCAATAAAATATAAAAAGCGCACCCCACTTTTGCCTAATAGTATCTTTCTAGCGCGAACAAAAAATAGCGAAATAGACGCGCGAGCTTATATTATACTATTATAATTATATAACAGTGGTTCTACCAATTTTGATATAATTGGAATTACATAATAACATCGAGTATGATATTATACCTATGCTAGATATATTAATCTTATAGAGGAGCTTTAAAAAATATAATTATAGTAGATATATATATATATATTATATATATATATTATTTATTATAATATAATATATAATATAATATATATATATATTATAATAATATATAATATATATATATATAAATAATATTAAATATATTATATAATGATATATATTAATATATATATATATATATAAATTATATATATATATATAGATATATTATATATATTATATATATTTAGCGCGACTTTAATAATAAATTAACTAATAATATTTATATGAGCGTGCAGTTCCTCACAACTGAGCTTTACATGCAATAAATCTAATAATATACTTATTCTACTGATATAATATAATAATGTTAAGTAACTAATTCAAATAAAAAATTAATAATTAATAATTAAATAATAAAATAATTAAATAATCTATTTCATATAACCTATCTAATAATAATAATAAGTAATAATTGTAATGAAATGAGATAATATATAAATTATAATAATATATAATATTTATTATATTAATATTAATTATTTATATATTTATATATTATTTATTATTAGTATTATTATTATATATTATTATTATTATATTATATAATTGGTCACATATATTAAATAATTTAAATAGTTGTAAATTTTTTTTGTCAACAAATTTACGTGTGCGTACACAATTAATTGCTATGAGTCAGGAGTCGGAAGTTGGAATAAGTTCGTTGTTTCTAAATCGACTCTATGAGTCGGGCATGGGAAAGTCCGTGTTTCTAAATATACGACTCTCGTAGGATCGGGAGTCGTCGGTTTATTAAAATTACGACTTCGGTAAGTCGTAATCGGGAGAGTTCGATACTATTTTTTCTCGAACTCCCCATTCACCTGTATATTAGTTAATAAATCCCTACTATCTATAGCAATTACTTTAAGGATGTATATATGATAAATATACCATCTTATATATTCTATAACTGTATTATAATTAAATATATAACACCTGATTAAAAATCATATGAAATATAAAAAATTATGAAAGAAATATTTAGCAATGGAATAGTTTTAAATCATATTCCTTAGATATCAACTATAAGCAGAGTAATATTAACAACTATTCTGACATATAGTAGAATCTTTATAATATTGATACTAAAATTACTAATAGTCATATTTATAATTAATATATTATATTTATATAACTTAATTATATATATATATATTAATTATTATTATTATATATTATAATAATTAATTATATAATTATTAAGAATTAGAAATATTTATGAATAATAATTAAAGAACGCAATTATATTTTAATAATATATAATTAAATTATAGAATACATAATAATATAATAATAATATATTAAAATATAAAATAAATTTGTATAATAAGAATAACTTTAATTATATTATTACCACAATATTATATTTTATATCTATCACTCTTCTTCTATTGAATTAGTCAAACATATTTTATTATTATTATTATTATTATTTATATATAAAATTAATATTAAAATTATAATATTATAATAATAATTATATATAATTATATATAAATATATTAAATAAATAAAACTAACTTGAATTGCATTCATTATTAATAGTAAGCTATAACTATAATAAATCCTATATAAATTTTAACAAGAATTCTTATTCTGTTAGTAATTAAGCATAATAATAATAATAATCAATAATATAATAAAATAAATAATAATTAATATATAAATAATTAAATAATAATATATAAATTAAATTAATATAAAAAATAATAAAAATTAAAATAAATAATAATAATATATAAATTAATATATAAAAATAATTGCAATAAATAATATTAATAAATAGAACAATCATTACTTTTTCAGATCTCTCTGCGCATATATTCAATTCATTATGCATGTCTTCAAACTGTTTAAAAAAGTCTGTTACTTTCGAGCTCGAAGATCGTATGTCCTGGTGATATAACCGCCCATAATGTTTCATGTGATATTTCATTATGTTAAAAGTATAACAATCGTATATTATTAGATTATTAAACTCCCAATGTACGTTGCCCGGCGCATCAGGATGTTTCGAAAGCATAATAAAATCCGAATTTTAATCCATGTTTACAACAAGTAGTCCGCCATCGGGTAATAATAATAATAATAATAATAAAAAATAATAATAATAATAATAATAATAATAATCATGCATATAAAAATATTTATTTGGGCTATCTATTTTCTTAACCTTCTATATTTGTGATTGTTATATATATATATAGTATATATATATATATATTATATATAATATATATATAATATATATTAATATATATATATTATATATATATAGTATTATATATTACCATTTGCTGAAGACCTACACCCCTCCGCAAATAATAATAACAATAATAATAATAATAATAATAACAAATAATAATAATAATAATAATAATACATAATAATAATAAGAATAAATAGTAATAAATAAAATTAATAATAATAATAATAAAAAATAATAATAATAATATAATATATAATAATTAATAATAATAATAATATAATAATAATAATAATAATAATAATAATTTAATGTAGGACTTTAATACCGTTAAAATACCATTTCTCATTTTAAAGTAAACAATTTCCATTTTTTATAATTATACATTTATTAAAATCATTCAAATTAAACCTACTGAATTAAAATTATTTACAATCTTTTTTATCTTATGGAAATATTTAAAAAAATTAGAGAAAATAACAAAATGTTCTTCAATGAAATACCTTGGGAGGGCCATCCGGACCACCCAAAAAACCCACCCGAAAAACCCAAAAACCCACGTGACCTTTTTAAAAAACCCAAATTTTTTTGGAACCCAAATTTTTTACCTGACCTGACCTTTTTGGCCTTGAAATTTTTCCCCCCCCCCCTTATTCCCCCCCCCCCCGCCCCCCAATTTTTTGAAAACCCTATTTTTTGAGAACCTCTTTTTTTTTTTTTTTTTTTTTTTTTTTTTTTTTCAGATAACGTTAGTTAGTTATTTTAAGTTTTTGTAGTTTATTTTTGTTCACGTTCAAACATCGTAATATTTTAAAGTTGAGAGCCTGACACACAATCGCGCTCCGCAATCTGGGGATTGCGTCGTCGTTGCAACGCTGAATTTTCCGACTTGCAAACCTCCTTTGCCGCCCAGCGAATTCATCCAAATTCATGCGTCCAAAAGGAACTGCCCCCGCCGCACGCAGCTTCGAAATCCGTAGCATCGTAGCAAAGAACCACGCACAAAGAACCCCACTTAGAGCTGGAAAGCCATAATAAGGTGTACTTCAACGTTATACGTTCTGTAATATTATTATTTTAACTTGAAACAACGAGAGTTCAAGCAAGTATTATATTTTACGAAAACACTTCGTTTTTTATTAAAACTATACCAAAAAATTTACGCATCTGCTACGACCTTTGTCGCTACGCGCACTTTTTCACCCATTTACATCTCACTTAAACTTCCTTACCAACCTTCAAGCCTTTTCGTCTTCAGCTGTTCGAGTTGTTCTGCTATTTTTATAAATCAAAATATATAGCCACCGAAAGATACGAACCCTACCCACGCGCGTTTTCAACTTATGCCCTTTAGCCCCAGGACCAAACGTAGATCTGATAATGAATATTTTTGAAATCAGTGCAATTTACCCAGTCCGTGTATTCCTAAAATTATAATAATAAGAATAATAATATTATATATATAATAGTATATATATATAATATATATAATAAATATAATAATTAATATAAATAGTATTATATTATATATATATTATATATATATATAGGAGAGAGAAAGAAGAGAGAGGAGAGAGGAAGAGAGAGATGACAAGTTCGTTTGCGATACAATTTCGAAAAATTATAGTTACCCCACTTTTAAACCTATTTGAGATATCGAAAATTTTATTTGAATCATTTTTAATTGAATTTTAACTTTATTTATTATTTTCATTTGAATTACTTTTATTATTACATATTTTTTATAATTTTATTTATTTTTCTATATATCTCTCATCCTGAGAATCACAACGTTAAACGTTGCATTGAATGCGATTCGTAAAAGCACACGTTTGGCAAACGTCCGTGCTATATTCTCTTAATCAAAAATTTATTATTTATTTGAATTATTTATTCATTTTTATTTTTAACTTATTTTAATATTTTTAATATTTTAATTATTTGCGTAACGTATTAATCAGAATCCCCAATTTTATTTTTGAATATAGGTTTGTTCCAGCAGCTTAACACGCTTTTCTTTACTGTCCAGTTCAAGCCGATTAAACCAGACATGCATGCATCTACAAAGCAGAGGATGAACGAGAGAGAGAGGAGAAAGAAGAGAGAGAGGCACGATAGAGAGACAAGAGAGATAAGGAAGGATAAGAGCGAGGAGAATGCATAATATAATATATATTATATAATTATATATATATATAGATATATATATATATAAATTATATATATATAATTAATTATAAATTATTATATATATAATATAAACCTTGTTTACCATGATAGTTCGGCTCTTGACCTGCGGATACCCTTACCAGCCTACACCTGGCCTAAACCTGCACCTAACCTACTAAGCTAACCTAACCAATAACCTAACCTAAACACCACTAAAAGACTATTAACGCCTAAAACAAGCCCCCTAACTCAATAGACCTCCGGGTTACTTACAAAATCTACATCGTAAAATTATACAATATCTAAAAGTTTACTTTTCTTATAAAAAGATGCGGATAATAAAAATAAATAAATAAAACACTATTATGTGGAATTTCGATAAGAAAAAAAAAAAACGGATATATCAAATAAAAAATACAACCAGTTTAGTATACAAAGATGCGAAAATCAAAATAACATACAATAAAACCCATTATTATAAATCGAAAAAAAAAAAAAAAAAACTGGATGAAATAGAAAATGAAAAACCTATATTATGAACAGTATAATTTAAACTAGATTTATAAACAAGTTTTTGGGGCTATATCTCCCTGGTATCCATTAAATTTTGAGATCTTTTGACATTTTAAACCACTTGACTTAACCCATTTTTCTGGTTTGTAGCAAAGTGTCTAATTAAGTGACAATAGTAAGAACTAAGGTTTTAATTGTTCATTCATACAATAAAGTATTAATTGTATTTAAATAAACAATAAATGGTAAAAATAATATTTTTAACAATTACAAAATTATACTTTATTTTTACAATTAGCAATCGCTCAAAGCTTGATAAGAGTTTCGCACCACATTTTTGTTCATTAATATGATTATCCCAACTGCAGGAAATTTATAAACTTTAGTGACAAGCATAGAATTCCGTTTGAAATGAAGTAAGATGTTTGGCTCTTCATTCTGTACCTCAGGGGGAAATATGGTACCCTTTGAGGCATTCTGATTGCGTCCGGGGTGGAGAGGATAATAAACAATATATACTTTAAAAAAAAAATAACATATAAATATATTTTATACAGAATAAATTATATATATATAAAAAATTTAATCTCTCTAAATAACTCAAATATTCATCTGCTCTTAATCCGCATGGATTGTTTCAATGAACAAAACTTAAGTATTTGGGGAAAAGTTTGTAAGCTACATCAAAATTATGCATCACTTCTGCTTCTTCCTCTATAAAAGCCATGTTCGTTCTTATGTGAAGTAATAATCACATGTTTTTAATAGTTTTGCACAGTTAGTCTACACCTTGTAGCCTCATCAACACTGTCACACATAATATCAATCATTAATATCATTTTACAGGCAGAACTGTTGTATTCCTTTTCCTTAAACATAGCTATTAGATTAAAACTGTCCTTCACTACTTTTGAGTCGCATATAACACTTATGGAAAGAGCTCTTGCCATATGTCTTTGCATACCATCATCTCTCTTTCTATTCAATTTTGTTCAAACCTTCATTAGCTTGCCGGAACGCCCATTAAACTTTTCTTTCTTTTAACTTTCCATTCTCAGTCACATCTATTTTTAAACTTGCATCAAAGACATATCTACCTTTAATTTCTGGTTTTAAATATTCATTTAAATTCATGTCATGTGAGCAAATGCCATTTTTGAACGAGGTATTATAACTATTTTTTTTTTTAAAGTTGCTCCATCTGCAACTACAGACATAGAATGATTTGATAGAAAATTAAACATGAGTGAGCAAAGGGAAGCGGGAATCCCAAGGGAAGAGAGCTTACAGAGCAACGATGCATGTCATACCCTTTCTAAAGTCTCGGATATATCAAGCTCCAATCACACAACACAGTTACTTCTGTAAATGAAATATCCGATCAGCTCACTAGAATATTAGAAAGTAATGAAACCTCTTGTTTGTGATTATTTAGAGAGAAGAAAAAAAAATTAAAAAAAAAAAAAAAAGAAAAAAAAAAGAAAAAAGGAAAAAAAAAAAATGAACACGGACCCCTCATCTTATCCCTAGATGCCGCAATGAAAAGAGCGATCAAGACTTGTATGCAGAAGCATTAACTGTGCGGGAAGAAAAAACTTACACAGCCTAGAACAGAACTCCATAGCTTCTAGCTTATCGCAGTTTCCGAGACCTTTGTTCTTAGTCTTCTCTTCTGCTCTTTCTTATTTATCGTAGTATCAAAATTATAGAAAATGGAAGGAAAAATCTTTATAATTATTATGTCATTTTGGCCGTTGCTCAACAGCACCGATTATTAAGGGATAAGAAATTCTTTATTATGAAGATGATTACAAGCGTCGTTATTAAAGGGTGGTCAAGCTTAAAATTCATAAATATTAGCAGATATTAATAAGAAGATATCTCTTAATAAAAAGTAGGAACAGAATAGGAAAGAAACCAGACCCCTGGGAAACACCACAATTGTCAGGGAGGAGGAAGTCGTCGCTCCATCAACAACTACATACACAGAATGATTGAGCAAGGTGAAGGAGGAAACCCAAGAGACGAGAGCTTAGAGAGCAGCGATGCATGTCACACCCTATCAAAAGTTTAAGATAAAACACGCGCCAACACAACAGACACCTCATTTTCCTTAAGGGTTATCCTTAAATCGGTAAGATAGAAAAGTATTACACCAGCATCGAAAGCCGTATTAGTGATCGGAAAGAAGGGAGTGAAACTTCAGACAATCGAGGAAATAAGAGAATGATAATTTCAAGGATCATACACATTACAACCAAAACCTATAGGACAATAGATAAATGGTTCAGAGCAGCTACTCTTCTTCGGAATTGGTTGGGCATGCGTGTGCCTCTAACGCCAATGGAAACAGGTGAAGACCTCTAGCCTTCCTTACGTTCATAGATCTTAGGACTACATCTACCTGATCATATAAAATCACTGGTAAAGTCAAGGGACCTCTGAAAAGAGGTGAAGTAATAGGAGAGGGGATGCCACAATTGTCCGAGGTGGAAAATGAAAAAAAAAACAGGCTGAGGGGATTAGAATTTTCAGCTATAGTTAGCTACAGATCCTTATAGATAAAAACGGAGTGGGGGAAGCAAGTCTACATAAGATGTTAGAGATATTTTTAGCAAGAAGCCCGAAATTTTTAACGGTAGGAGAACCAAAAAGATCAGCGCAATTTTTTTTCGTAATAATATTCCGGCAGAGAGTTCGAGCTGAATGAGAAGTCAAGTTTTTCCATTCAAGATTAGCTTTGTCTCTAGAGTAAATGGCACGAGAACTGGTGCCATCAAACTATAAATTATGGAAAGAAAAAATTAAGTTGAAAAGAAATGAGCCATGTCATCCCATCATGAATACAGCTCTTACCTTTTCAGCAGACTCCAAAGAGCCTTCAGTGTCAAGGCAGAAGTCTTTCCAAGGGTAGTTTGCGTAAAAGAGACCCAATGCCCCCACATTAACCAGAAAAAACGTTTAGGAAGGATGCAACTGATGGAAAGTATTAAGATCGATAAAATTGTCGTCGGACTTGCCGATAGAAGGAAAAATGGCATGTTTATATCGTGTAGTAGATGTGAAGCACAGATCAAGAGTGTTTAAAAATTGATTTGAACGACCCAGGATATGTGTAGTGAGATATAATCAACTGTTTTATAGTGAATGATTTGGCCTCCTGTCCACCTGCATCAGTAAGAGAGGACCTAAAACAATCAGTGTAGTGTATGTTGAAATAATCAACATAGAGAACCACAGCATTTGGATGAAAAGATGTAAAGGTCTCATGCGAAATAGTAAAATATTAAATAGAACTAAAATCTGTTCCATTGGGGATAGGATGACCAACCTTTCGTAAACCAAATGTTGAATTATTTGTGAAGCAAATGTCATTCGTAAAAATTTTTATCCAATTTTTTTTTTTTTTTTTTTTTAAAGAGAAAAAAAGTGCATTGGTAATAATATTTCTTATATAATAAAATTTAATTATTAATGGATGAATTTTAACTGAACTGTTTAGAAAATCTCTTGTTTATTGAAAACTCCACTTATCACATATATACTATCAAAGGGATTGGATGTGCTTAAGTGCAGAAAAAACACAAGATAATAGCAGTAGGAAGAAAGATACTGGAAAATAAATCCCTAAATAATCTGCGTTTTAGACAAGTAAAATGTTAAGATGAGAGTAAAAGCAGTAATGTCCAACCGAATCGAAATAAACATTTAGACCACGGACATTTACAAAGTTAATATACCTAGTTTACGCCACCTCAATATCTACTACCACAAGAACCTGCCTTTCAAATAATCACAGAACCCACAGACGCAAACGGAGACACAAAGTAAATTAATTTTTACCTCAACCAGTCAATGCTTAAACTAAAATTTAAAAAGAAATGAATTAATTTAATGAAATTTAAATTAAATTTAAATTTATTGACATTTTACAAATGTCAAAAATGACGAACCTTGTTCTAAAAACTAACAATTATAACAAGCAAAACTCTAAACTATACAAAACCTATCTACAACTAATTAAAAAACTATAAATGTTAAAAAAAAAAAAAATCAAAGCTAAAACGAAATACTTATCTTTTTTAATGACTGGTCCCTTTCATTAATTTGAGTTTTTAAAAATAAATACAAAAAAACAACTGCACAAAACACACAAACACAAAACACAAACACAACTTATAAAGACAAAACAATAAAATAAAAATAAATAAACACAAAGCATAACTAATCTATCCCATGAACACTCTCAAATACAACCAGTCGCAGGAGAAAAAAAAAGGGAGAAGAGAGTCTTTGAGAAGATTTTAAGCTCTCTAATTTGGAAGCAGAAAAAAGCTGAATATATTATTGAGATTCATGAATATATTTTTAATCCTGTGAATTAAAGTAGATTCACGGGAAAATAAATTAAATCAATAAAATTCATTAATTCATTCATTAAGGCTATGAATTAGAATCTACATTTTCTTAAAAAGGAAGTGAATTAAAATCTACATTTTCTTAAAATCTGATATTGCCAAATGTCTCCATTGGATTTAACTGATTTTAATATTAAGAGTCTCACTGAAAAGCAACTAATTCATAAAAATAAAATGAAGTAATGTTATCTTAATCAAAAATAAGGCATAAATTTGAAAATAAATCACTATTAAAATAACGTTGTTGAAATTACAACAAATGTGTTTTTTTTTTATAATCTGATTTTTAACACAAACGCATTTGACAAAATTAATACTCTACTGGATCTACATACTCTTTCCCCAATGACGTGGTTGAAATCTGTGTTAATCTGTAAATGGAAATAATAATTATTGTTGTGGCAAGTAAATGGTAGAAGTGACGTTACCCACACATCAAATAAAATGCTTGAAAATTAATGAACATTCTAATATATATCCAGCAGAGTTTTTAACTCGGCTATTGCTAGGCGAAATATAGCTACAAGCATATTTTTCATTCAGGTTTAAAGTTAAATAATTCTCAACTGATTTCAGATACACTAAGAGGATCAGTGATCTGTTCAGTGAGGATCAGTAATCTGTTGACTGTTATAAAATCTCAAAATTCAGTGAGGACCACGACACGGATCAAAATAACAATTTCAGTCACTCACAATAACTTCAAAAATATGTCATAGGTTTGAGATCTTTTGCACTCACTCTTGACTTCAGTGTACAAGAGGTTCAGACCAGGGTGTGGAGCTCGGTCCAAAAAATTTTCCGACTCCGTACTCCAACCCTACTTCCAAATACCGACTCTGACTCCGACTCCACAATTTTGAAAATTGCCGACTCCGACCTCTACTCTCTAAGCCCTAGACTCCACTCCACCTTTTCAAATAGTCGCCGTACCCGACCTCGATCAGAACTCCACTCTCATTCAAAACTACCGATCCCCGACTCCACTCCACAACCCGATCTTCAGACCACCAATATGCGATACATTATTATTCGTACAAAGCTATCTTGAAAATTCTTCGAAATGCCCAATTAATTATTAAAACTTTTGAGACTCTATTTCAGTCACAACTTCTTCCAAAATAACGAAAGATAGAATGCAATACCACAATAAATTATTATCTTTATAAGATTTGTGAAAGATTTCCCAGATAATCTTTTAAGGAATAAATTTTTATTATAATCTAGATTTACATTTAAATTGAATTTCATTTTCCTCAACTATTTTGTATTCTAGTGCACTGGAGTATTTTCTTAACTATGATGAGATATACTTAAAACATTCGCATAAAGAATGTATCGCGCGAAGATTTTAATATCAGCCTAACTAATACTATATATTTCATACTAATCAAATACTACTATAATATAATTATATATATAACACACAGTATATATATATAGTTTATATATACATTATTATAATATATACTATAACCTTTTTCCAAATGAACCTATAACACATATATAATATTTCTATATATATATATCAAACAAAAACCTCACTCGTGTTGTGCAGTGTTATCCCTTGTAATTGAGCCAAATGCCTGGCGAGGCATCAAGTCCAACAAGCTTATCTCTGCATTGCAACATCTTGCGCAATTCGATTGTGCTTGGCAAGTTGATGAACAATAATATGTAGATGTGTGTCCACCTAATATATTATTATATATTATATATAATATATAATTTATAATTAAAGATACACTATATATATATATACACACATGTCTATATTATAACTTTATATAATTAATAATATATATATATATATATATTTATATATTACACCTATATATATAATTATATTAATATATTAATATAACTATTATAATAATATAAACAAAAATAATTCTAAATTTATTATAATATACTCTAATAGTTCACCTACACTCATCCCTACCACCAAGATCTTGCGAGCCTTGCCCGAAGGTGCGAGTAATGCACTAGAAACAGAAAAGTAGAAGAAATAGAGTATGACTTTTATGAGAAGCTCCGACCTCCTTATATTCACTACCATTTTAAAAAAAACCTTTTTTTTTAATATCGGCCAACAAAACCACCGTATCCGCGCCAGTTTTCTCCCCCCCAGGGGGAAAAAAAAATTTCCACTCCTAGAGCTTCCAGGACCGCGACGACCCTCACTATAGGCACAACATACTCGTCAAATTGTACGATTCTTGGCCCAGTATGGCAACAACCAGTTGCACACTCCCTTGCTATATGCACCTTTCTTCTCGCCTCTACCAAATCATATTCTCTCCTCCAGGCATTCCTTTATGACTCAATCCATTTTCTTCTGTCTCACCAGCCGCTCGCCATTCCCAGAGAACACACTCACCACTATACGTCCCTTACCGCTTAACCAACTGACTAATCTCCAATCCTATTCCCACATAGACCAAACGCGCTCAAAGTATTTATATCTATCTCTATCACTTTACTGCTTTTCTTCACACCACATAAACTCTCTAAACATTATTCCTCCATAATCTTATACAAATACATTTCACACCTACACACGCCCCTAAGATTGTTTTTCTATCTGAACCCATTGTACTTAGATCTATCTATACCACCTCTTAATCCAGACCATAGTCTCACAACCAATACTACCACTTAACACGACAACCAGGTAACAAATCAACCTCAAGATAGACCTACGAGCACCTCAAGACTTAGTCACCTTACATATCCACAACAAGAATCTAAACAGCACCAACCACCCCAATCCTCCTATTCACACTTTCCTAATACACTCTGCATCATCTGTTCCCTTTTCAATCCACATATATCCTAAATATTTAAACTCAAGATACTTGTTCCAGCTCCTCACCATTCTAACATAACTCACACGAGACTGACTCACTCCACAACCACAACCTTTACTCTATCTACGTTTACTTTCAATCCCTCCTTTTACACACCCTGCAAATCCTCTACCAATCCTCTTCAAACTCTCTTGAGATTCGCACCAAAACCAAATCATCCTCATATAATACGTAGAACACCCTCCACTCTCTTCATTCCCATCATTCTAACACAGTCCCCTGCCATTCCCACCTCAAATTCTTTCATAACCCCATCCTTCCATATACAATGAAATAACCAAGAGACATAACACACTCCTCCCTCACTCTGCTATATATTAAACCATCCCTTTCACTCAATTCATTCTTACACACGTTCACTATCGTCCATGCATACTTTTGAAGTCCATCCATGATGTCTACCCTCACACCATATATCACTCACCTGTCAAAGAACTTCCTTATTATTCCTATCATGCGCCCTACAACTATCTTTCTATCCTTCATCTCTCATTTCTCAATCAGTATTTAACACTATATTAATTGACACTTAACGCTATTATATTAACCATATGTAACACTATATATATTATATACAACTTATTTTGTAATAGTTATTTAAATCACTTATATATATCACACAGCGTATATATATATATTATATAGAATAATACACTAATATAAGGTATAACCAACCCTAGATATATATCTGGTATATTATATATCCATTGTAGTATATATATTATATATATTATATATCTATATATATTAGTGATAATATATAGGTATATAGATATATATATATATATATATATTAATACCACACCACACACCGTTTCCCCCGCATACTCCTACGCCTAATCTGTCCTCACTTATGTTACAGTAAACTTGGACTTGCATAGTCTGTATAAAACAGAACACATCCCCCTAAAATATGACAATTTCTTCATGTCATTCACAACATTGACATGCTATAGTCTGCGTTCCCCATTTGAAACATATTCAGTGCGAACATTGTTTATTATAAGGAGTTATACTTAGGATTTATTGTTGCTCTCAAGGCGCAATACCATAAATCATGTCTCCACCAAATCCTATAACAATCCAACATCGAAGAATGTCATACGACTTATGTATCCTGATTTCTTTAATAAAAAAATTTACTAAGTATTCCATGGATGTGCTTCTGTATTGGGTCATGTAATCTGACAACATGACAGCAGCGGACCCACTTCCCCATATGAAACCCAAATTCTACAAAACTTCGTAAATCGTCTACCTCTAGACTTAAGTACTTATTTGAAATAATACTTTCTTTAAATAGAGTGCTGTCTGACCTAAGGTATCTAGAATGGATCTCATCATCTTCAGTTGAATATTACAATTTGTATAGTACGTGTTTGTATACATTGATCTAAATTTGTATAAAAAACATTATACTGTAGGACACACCACTACTTGTAGAAAACACTTGACGCTTTCACAGCGAAAGTTTGTTGATACATAAAGATAAACATCCTGAACTGACAGCCACTGATTACTAGTTTTATTATAGCCACATAATTTAACAGCATAATGACCTTTATACATCAATCATCTATCTCACCGCACTACAAAGAGATCACAAAAAACCAAATAAGTTACACATCTAATTATGCATAGAGAACATTTTAAAAAATGGTTGTCACTTGAATATTTCTCAGACAATATTACAAAAGAGGTAAAGAGAAGTACTGATCTTCATGAAGTGATTCTAAACTAGTTATATCATTATTATCACGTCTCCCTCCTTTTCCCCCCCATGACTGGATACTGCATCAGACGGCGTGACATGCATCGGATAGAGACTTGCAAGTAAGTAGAAGAATAACACAATCAGAACAAGGAAAGTCCTTAGCTCTTTCATCCCGTAACCCGAGCCATACCTATAGTGAGGTATACTTCTCCTTGCAGACCAGTCAGTATAATCCACATATAACGAGCTCAGTAGGACCGCGACTAACCCCACAACCTTAAATCAATACGCAAAGCTAGTGAGTTAATCATCCCTAGACTTCCAAGGAAAAGCCACAACCATTACCCTCTCACATTTAACCCCACCATTCACTCCTATTATGCCACCTTATAGTCTCGCTCTCGCCAATACTCAATTCTTTCTCACTCATCACATTCCACCTTTAAAACTACTCAATCCACTTTTTCTTCTGGTCTCTCAGCCTTCCGTTCCATGAACAGCCACTTCGACCCACTGTATATTTATCATGCTAATTAACCACCTGACTATCATTCATCCTATTCCACTTTACTGCATGACCTAACACATCCTCAACTCGCACTTTCACTTATTCTCTCATTTAATCCCTTTCCCTCTACATACCAACTTTCATACAATTCATTCTACAAACTTATCATTTACCTTCTCACACCCTCTAAGCTTGCTCCATCGAACACATGAACTGTTATAGATCCTAAACTCCGTCTTTATCTAGCATCGCCTAGTGCTTACTAACACTTAAATACAATTACACACTAATTATACATTACATACCATAGAAAAACATAACCATAGCATTTAAGAACCCTAGCACACTCAAGACTATCAATCCCTATTCACAAGCCAACCAAACGTCTAATAAATGATGCGCTACGCCACGCTTCCTCCGATTCACAACTTCTACTACACTCTGCATCATCCTATCCCTTTTCATTAGTATTATATTAATCCTAAATATTTAAACTCATATCCTTGTTCCAGTCCTTCTTTTACACATTTCCAACTATATCATTCCACTTCGAGACATCCTTCCTCAACAACACATCTAAACGGCTTACCTCTTAACTCTACTTGTTAACATTACACAGATAGCCCCTCTCCTGCTTTACAACACCTCTCCAAGCTCTCTTATCCAATCCTCTCACTACTCTTCTTATCCATTATTCACCACACAAACATACTTCATCCTGCGTTGAACTAAGTAGTACGTTGCGCCTACAGCTCACCTTGCCATGCTCCATCATTCTAACACCATTTCTGCCATCCCCATATAAAATTCTTTTCTCACCCCATCCATATACAATTCAATACACTCATAGACATATAAACATCTCCCTGCCTCAACTCACTTTTTAATATTTAACCAAATCACTCTGAAACCACCATTACACTTCTGACACACGCATACCACCAATCCGCGTCATATCAAACTTCGAGTTCTATTCTCAGAAGCCATGACCACCAAAATACCACACAAATTATTCTAGGACACCTGCCATAGTGCTCTCTATTAATGTTCCTATCAACGCCTGTTGCAAACTCCCAACAAACACCTTTAAATACCAATGGTTTATCTTTTTCTCCCTCATTTTTATCATATCATGTTTCAATGTAAGATTTTGATCCACACCACCTCTTACCACTTCTAAACGCCACTTGTTCATCACCAATCAGTCGACTTCAGTTACGCGAACGCACTCCTTTCGCTAAAATAACAGCAATATATTTCCTACAACACCAATAAAAACTCTACAGTTACCCTTAAAGTACTATTTACTGCTCTCCTACAATCCTCGGAACTATACCCTCCATATATATATATTATATTTAAATATATATATATATATATATAAATATATAGATATATAATATATATATTTATATATAATATATATATAATATATATATATAATCTATATAATATATATATATATAATATATATATATAAACTAATATAATATATATATATATATATATATTATAATATATATATATATATTTAAGTATATATATATATGAGGGATATATATATATATATATAGTTACGATTCCTATATTTTATTTACTTTATAACTATATATTGTAGTTTTCTAATGCTTCTTTTAAAATATATATTCATATATGTAAATATAAATATATATTATATATATATATATATATATTATAACTAATATTATTATATACTGCTTTATTAAAACTACTATAAATAAATAGTGGACTTCATATATATATAAAATATCTATATATTATAGTTATATTATTACTATTTATTATTAATCTCTCTGCGATTTATCCACTTGTGGTAGATTACACACCGCAAGCTTCATGGTATGCTTATTTGTCTCCTTTATGTCTTTCCATGCATCGCTTGGTATTGGATGAGTGAACTAGCTCTTAACCAAGCTACTTCCAACTGCAAGTAACCGCAACTATTAATAGCATCATAGCATCATTATTATTATTGTTATTATAATTATTATTATTATTCAAGGCTCTATCAATTTATAATAACAGTTGCATTATACAAATATGTATATAATTAAGCTGAGATGGTCTATCACTTAACCTACGGTAATAATGGACCAATAATATAATTTAATTTTATATACTCTACTATTATACTTCTAGTCTCATGAAACATCTTTAAGAATATCATTATCGAGACATCTTCAAACTAACAAAGACATACATAACACAATCACAAGCTGTAACACTTGCATATTACTCACTTTAAATCATCCTTTATATCAATGTTGCTCATCTTATTCACAAGCTCCGGTATACTTTTTATTACATTTTCTCCATTGTAACTGCTCAGTTGTATGAGACAAAGTAACTGTTCAATTATTACATTATTTTTATAAGTTTTTACTGAATACTCAATTTCATATTTTTATTTCTTTCATATATTTTAGATTATTTTCATGAACATCATCATACCTAAAGTCTAGACTGTAATTCCTTACCTACAGCTCAATATAAGAGCTCCCTACCAACACCACATCAGATCTCAACAGCGTTCAGCACTATCATTTATTCATCCACATTCACTGATATTTATGACTATACGAACACTATCTAACGACACACACATTCAACAACACACAATCTCTTACCTAAACGCACAACTTTAAAATCGTTCTTATAATTTATTGATATTAACAAAACAATTTGAGTTTTTATACTGCATAGCATTGCGTACAGATTAGTACATTAACAGTGCCAGACTCATTCGAAAATATAGCGTAACATATTTTATTCAAACTATCTTGTATATACAAATCTTCTTAAAAAAAAAAATCAATTTCTTGAAAAAATTCGTTGCTTATGTTGTGTACTTAAAAGAATGACGTAAATATTGAGAACTGTTTCATATACTTTTTGAGTATCTATATAAAGAATTGATTTTTATGACGTAATTCTTCGTTATGTCGTAAAAAATTGTCAACAAGTTTAAAAAGGAAAAGTACGTGAGAGCACTTGCAAATAGTTCCATGCTGTGCAAAATCCGATAAAATAACTTTACATTCAAACGTAATTATTCTGAGTGGTACTATATAGCTCAATTATTGTTCTTGGGTCTCTTATTAAATCCCCGTTAAAGTTTTGAAGAAAATCTAGCAATTTGTTCTTCTCCTTTTCCGATGCCTAGAATAAGTAATGCAAATATACTTGTATAAATACTCATGATGATTTTCTCTTGTGCCGGCAATTGTACGGCCTCTTATAAACCTGTTTTCTTGATGAGGTCTCATATTCTTTATATAAAGGCATTTGCAGTCAAAAAGTATGTTATTTTGTTTGAAAGTAAGTATAGAAAATGAGGACCAAAAGAATTAAAATCTCATCTACTACCAAAGAGCCAAGATAATCCTTTAGTTTATTATAATTAAAACAATCATCTTTATTCATAATCTCGTATATCATCTATATTAACAAAAAGGCTGCACTTCAAATCAATAATTACAAGCTTAATTCCCACT
>JABUQX010112012.1:0-10000 GCA_015478945.1 Trachelipus rathkii | reverse complement strand
ATATATATATTATATATATATATATATAATATATATATATATATATTATATATTAATATATTATAATAGATAATAATATATATATATATAGTAAACTATATATATATATATATTATATATTATATATATATATAACTATATTATTCTTCTTTCTTCATCCCTTCCTCTTTGCCCCAGATTGGGAGTAAGGTGCTGTACAAGCATCGGAAAAAGAAAAGAAGTAGGAAGACATGACAAATGTCGAAAGAAAGCCCAGGCCCTACCGCCCCTCTGTACCATTATTAGTGAGAGCTCGTCACAAAAGAAAATCACCCTAGAGCATCATGGGACCGCGACGGACCCTTCACTATGGCATCATTAATGTAATGGTTCATCCCCTGCCCAGGGGGCCACAACCATGCCCCCATACAAGAAAACCCCGCCATGCTCTCCTATCATGCACCTTTATTCTCCCTCTGCCAACACACATATCTCTCCTTCAACATTCGTCACCGGAACTCAATCCACTTCTCTTCAGTCTCCCAGCCGTCGGTTTCCCAACACACTCTCCACTTATACATCCGCTAACCAACCGACTTCATTCATATCTTTCACATGACCAAACCATCTCAACATACTTTCATTATCGCTCATTTACCCCTTTCTTCACACCACACCCAACTTCTAATACGATCCTCACTTTAATTAATTCTTTATCACACCTACATGCCCCTAAGATTGTCATCGGAAACATTGAACTTTAGATCTTATACTTCTATATTCCAGACCATAGTCTCACTACCTACAATAACACAGGTAACAACTACCCTATTGTAAGACTTCTAGCGCATCGACTAGTCTCTTACACATCACTCAACATTTAATTGCACAGCACTTCCTCCATCACAACTTTCCACTACACTCTGCATCCTCCGTTCCCTTATCCAACACATACCCTAAAATATTTAAACTCAGACACTGCTCTAGTCTGTCATCACTAACATAATTCACCACTGAGGACGCCTTCACTCAGACAACCATAACCTCTTTTATCTACGTTTACTTTCAAACCCCTTCCTTTTACACCCACCCCCATGCCAAATCTCTCTACCAATGCTCTCAAACTCTCGTCAGATTCGCCACACAGAAACCAATCATCCGCATATAATAGTAGGGCACCCCCGCTCCTCTCCATTCTCCATCATTCCTAAACACCATTTCCTGCCATTCCCCACCTCGAATTCTTTCCATAACCCCATCCAAATACACAATTGAATAACAAGGAGACATAGCACAACCTGTCTCACTCGCTATTAATCCTAAACCAATCACCATGACACCATTTATTCTTACACACGCTTCACTATCGTCATACATACTTTTGATTCCATCCAGAAAAGCCTACCACCAACACAATATCTAATACCTGCCAAAATACATAATTTACACATATATAATATATATATATATTATATATATTATATTATATATATATATATATATATATATATATATTATATATATAATATATAATTATATATATACTATTAATATATATATATATACTATGCAGTATGCATACTAAAGGAAAGTTGAAAACGCAACATTTATTACGACGATGTAACTTTTAATAAAAATAAAATTTGAAACTTGACATCTAAGGAAGTCAATAAAAAGATAAACACAAACCAATTCAGCCACCAAATATACTATAATATACTAAGTGCACGGAGACCCTTTGGTTATTTATAGTGTCCTAAAAATGAATATTTTTATACCAAATCCTCACCTTTGACCCGAAGTGTGAGATTGTTATCATGTCTTTCAAAACTCTTAATATCTCAATGCACAATTTTTCGTCCTTGTCATCTAACAACTTTTCACAATGCCTGATAAGCCTGCAAACAACAAACAATGAAGCAATGTAAGCAACTGTAATGATTAAAATTTAAGCAATGAAACAATGGCTCAATACTTCATCAACAAACCTTGAAATAAATCCTCCTTTGGCGCATTTCTGATGAGCTTCTGACCCAGGCAAGAAGAGTAAGTGAGGTTGATACAATATATCCACCAGGACTGACAATTCGGCTGCAACCAAAGGATGTAACTCTCCTTCTAAAGCACTAACCACAGAATGAAAATCTTGCTCAATTACCAAATGATCCATACGGTTAGTAAGCTGAAAAGTTGAGATAAAAATTAATAGGAAATTTCAGAAAATTCTAAATATTTTTTAGTTTTTTTTTTCTGAAAACAATTTTTTTATGGGTAACGTCAAATGTCTTTAAAAATTACAAAACATTCATATAATTGTGAATACCTCAAGCAGCTGTGCTTCAAAATAATTATATTATCTGAAAATAAAAACTACGACATACGGAATTCGTCACAACATATATTACAAATTCAATTACACTTAAGAAGTATATTTGCTAATGGAAAAAGGGAGGCTAACTAATATATAAACATTGATTGTGAAGTAAAAACAACGAAGGTGCAAAATGAAATTTTTAAAAAAAAAGAAAAGGTGAAACCTTTCACAACAAATTGAAAACTACACCCAAAGGCAAATTTTGTTACATAATAATGTGTCAAAAATAAATTCAATACGTAAAATTACGAGGAATATATAAAAAAAATGATACAGTTACTTTGGGTTTACAACAAATGGTCTATGTAACCGGAAAATACATTTTGATGATAAACCTTTTGACCTTTAACACTAATCGAGGGTCTGGGACTATGCTTTATTTATAATAAATACCGTTATATAATATATATATATATATATATTAATATATATGTAATAATAATAATATGTATAATATATAATAATAATAATATGTATATATATAATATAATATTTATATATATGTATATATAATAGCAACCAATAATAATAATAATATGTATATAATAATAATATGCTTCAAAACAATGAAATGTAATAACAACTATATAATATATTTATAATATATATATGGAACATAATAATAATAATATATATATAATAACATGTAATAATATACATAATAATAATAATAATAATAATAATATATAATATAATAATAATAATAATAATAATATATATATGTAAATAATATGTTAATAATAATATACATAATATATGTATATATATATATATAATAATAATAATAATAATAATAATAATAATAATATAATAATAATAATAATATATATATAATAATTAATAATAATAATAATAATAATAATAATAATAATAATAATAATAATAATAATAATATATATATATATAATAATAATAATATATATGTAATAATATATATATATATAACTAATAATAATAATAATAATATGTGTAACATATAAGTGATAGGAGCGTACATAATAATAATAATAATAATATATGTATATAATATGTAATATATATATATATAATAATAATAATATGTAATAATAATAATAATAATAATATATGTAATAATAATAATAATAATATATATATATATATATAATATATATATTATATATATTCCTGAAATGCTTGGTAGAAGAATCCTTTACTATAATGGAATATAGAAAAGTTGTGGGACCAAGTAAAAAGAACACTGTTAATCCCAAAGAATTTTTTTTGCATACTTTAAAGCTTGTTTCTGTTTTGCTTCGCTTCCGCATACATTTTGATATAAATGTTTCACTCTATGAGACACGCTTACCTAAAATTAACACTACCTTTAAATACAACCCTAGAATGAAATCATCATATATTTCTGACAAATCCAAGTTATATAGTGGTTTAACACTGATCATATTAACAGTAAAAAAAATAGGATTCCAATCTTTTTAGAAGGATTCTTTCTGAAAAATACGATACCATTTCATTTATGATAATATTAACTTAAAGATAAATCTTTCTAGACCATTCGCCTACTATTCTTAAAATGACAATATACAATTATAGAAATTATCTACAATATAGCCTTTTAATAGCGAGAAATTCCAACCCTATTTTAAATAAAATAATTGCTAAACTACGTTGTAGTGCGCCTCTGGGTTAAAACTTTCCATCAAAGTGTATTTTAAATAATGGGTGAATCTTCCTCGAGCTTTTTAAACATTATAAACTATAACTGACGTAACAAGAAAAAGCTCCATTATTTTCCTTATTTAAAAGTTATCCAAGAATTACGAAGATTGCGTCAAAAAAATAATAAAGAGAAGTGCGCTTCGGTAAAATGTACATAACGAATAATTATCGCTTATCATTTCAAGCATGGTCCATATTCATATAAAACAGAGGACAATTTTAGATAAATTTATACAGAATACAATGAAACAAGAATGGAAAATAATAGCTTCCACCATCTTTGGATATTATTCTGGACAGCATCTATTTCGAAAAAGTATTACATTTACTGTAATTTCCACATTGCAATGCAAAGATAAATAAAATTTACAGAATTGCCTAAGTAAACTTTTTAACATGAAGAAAAATAAACATCCATCTTATATATATATATATATATATATATATATATATATATATATATATATATATATATATATATATATATATATATATATATATATATATATATATATATATATACTATATACTAACTATATATATATATATATATATATATATATATATATATATATATATATAAATATATATATATATATATATATATATATATATGTAATAATAATATATATAACTGCTAACAACATATATATATATATATATATATATATATATATATATATATATATATATATATATATATATATATATATATATATCTTATATATATATATTATAAATCCATATATGTATATATATACTTGATGATTAAAAAAATTGCTTAAATTGTGCTCAAATAAAAGGATATAGTTTCGTGTAAAAACAAAAGGAAGGTAGCGTGGGGTCAAAGGGAAGGTAGCGTGGTGTAAATTATCAATCAAAAGTAATAATAAAAGGTATAAATAATTTGCTAAGAAATAAATAGGATTCTATAACATGCATTTAGCATCTATGACAAAATCACTGATCATCATCCGTGTCGACCTTAAATATTCTGGGGAATGCTATAAAAGTTACAAATCATATACATACAAGCATATATATATATATATATATATATATATATATATATATATATATATACCTCTATATATATATATATATATATATATATATATCTTATATATATTTTTTATATATATTATATACTATATATATATATATATACATATATATATATATATATACCACTATAGCTGTAATAATAGCCAACTAATATATGTACCCCTGTATATGTATATACTTATATATATATATATATATATATATATATACTTATATATATATATAACATATATAATATATATATATATATATATATATATATATCTTTCTTTCTTTCCTCCCTCTTCTTCCCAAGACTGGGGTAAGGTGCGCTACAAGCATCCGAAAAGCAGTCGAATATGAGCAAATGTCGAAAGAGAAGCCAACCTTACCGCTTCTGTACCATTAATTAGTGAAAACTCGTCACGGACAGAAAATCCACCCTAGAGCTTCATGGGACCGCGATGGGCCCTCACTATGGTAAATCGTCAGTATAAGGGTTTCATCCCCTGGCCCAAGGTGGGCCACAACCATCCCCATAAAAAACCCGCCACATTAAATCCTATCTGCACCCCATTCTCGCCTCTGCCAAATTCATTTCTCTCCTTCAGACATCGTTCACCGTCTCGATCCACTTTCTCTTCGATCTCAGCCGGTCGGTTCCCAACACACTCACCACTATACATCCGCTTAACCAACCAACTATCATTCATCCTTTCGCCGCTTAACCAACTCGACATACTTTCATTTATTCTCTCATTTACCCCTTTCTTCACACCACACAACTCTCTAATAAGTTCATTCCTCATTTTATTAATTCTTCTCACACCTAGCATGCCCCTAAGATTGTCCATCTGAACACATTGAACTTTAGATCTATACTTCTTATTCCAGACCATAGTCTCACTACCATACAATAACACAGGTAACAACATACCCTCATGTAAGACTCTAGCGCACTCAAGACTTAGTCCCTTTACATTCACCAACGATTTAATTGCACCAGCAACCTTCCTGCCATTCACAACTTTCCTACTACACTCTGCATCATCGGTTACTCTCATCCAACATACCCTAAATATTTAACTCAGACACTTGCTCAGCTGCTCACCATCTAACATAACTTCACACAAAGGACTGTCACAACCATAACCTTACTCTTATCTACGTTTACTTTCAAACCCCCTCCTTTTTACACTGCCAAAAATCTCTCTACCAATCCTCTCAAACTCTCTTCAGATTCGCCACACAGAACCAAATCATCCGCATATAATAGGTAGGGCACCCTCCACTCATCTCCATTCTCCATCATTCTAACACCATTTCCTACCATCCCCACCTCGAATTCTTTCATAACCCCATCCATATACAAATTGAATAACCAAGGAGACATAACACAACCCTGTCTTACTCCGCTATTAATCATCTCCATTGACACCATTTATTCTTACACACGCTTCACTATCGTCATACATACTTTTGATTCCATTCAGAAGCCTACCACCAACACCATATATCACTAATACCTGCCATAAAGCTTCCCTATTAACTCTATCATACGCCTGTTGCAAATCCATAAAACCTAAATATAATTTATTCTTCTTCTCCCTCATTTTCTCAATCATTTGTTTTAATGTAAAAGAGCTGAGACTATGATGTACCGAGGGTAGAGTAATTTGTTGAAAGTGGAGAAATCAGTCCTTTAGTCACTCGACGCACTCTTTCGACCAAAATACCAGCATATACCTTCCCTACAACACTCAATAAACTTATTCCCCTATAATTTCTACAGTTCCCCTTTTCTCCCTTACCCTTATATAAGGGTACTATTACCGCTCTCCTCCAATCCCTTGGAACTATACCCTCCATAAACGCTTTATTACACATCTTCCAAATCCAATCAATCACCATCTCGCCTCCGCTCTTGATCATTTCACCAGTAATTTTATCTATACCTGCAGATTTACCATTCTTCAACTTTCTCACTCTACCCATTACTTTTCCTCACTCTACTAATAACCTCATCCCCCAAAATACCTATTCTTCTTGTACCATCAAACACACATTCACTAACACATCATCATTACTGTTAATATTATGTTGGATTTTTCAGAGTCATTCTTTTAGTTCCCTCACATCCATTTTCATCAGTTACAAAGCACCATCCCCTATTCATTATTCTAGCAGTTCCCATTATTCTCATTCTTAACCTTTCGCGCTTCCTTCCAGAAGAGCTTCCTATTCCCTTGTAAGTCCTCATTCATCCTCCTTCCAAACTGTTCATTTACCTCTTGTTTTCTCCTACGTATGCACCTTTTAGTATTTCTTTTTTCCTCCTTATATAATTCCAAGCATCTTTCTTTTGAAACTTCATCATTTGCTTTTAGTACATTTAACCACGCTTCTTTTTACCTTTAACCGCTTTCATCACCTCTTCATTCCACCATTCGCTGTTAACATTCTTACTTCCCTACTTTAGCATCCACACACTTCCTTTTGCTACAACAACTTCCTTCATTTGCTCCCAAATTTGTTCAGTATCAACTTGTTCACATTCAACCGATTTACTAGCGAACGCTGCTTTTACATACTTATCCTTATTGTCTTACTCATAACTTCGCAATCTTAATATTAACTTCCCGCTACCGTATCAACTTCCCCTCCATCCCCACTAACCCAATTTTACATAGAACAACTTATAATGATCCGATAATCCCATTCCTAAACCCCTCACTGATTTAACATCCAACACATACTTCAACATCTCCTTCTTCACCAACACAAAATCAATCATACTTTTCACTTCGATACCATCTCTACCTACACCAACTCTAGTATACTTATGGATACTCTTGTGTTTAAAGAAAGTATTATATATATAATAATAACCCTATAATATATATGTATATATATATATATACATATAACTACACTAACTATACTATATATATATATATATATATATATATATATATATATATATTAACAACTTAATAATATATATATATATATATATATAATGATATATATAAGCTGCTGCTATATCATCATCATCATCATTACCAGTTGCGGTCCCTTGGTTCCCCAGAAATGGGGTGGGGGATGCAAACATGCACTGGAAACAAAATAGTTTAGTAGTAGGCCACGACCTGAGTCAAAGAAAAAAGCATCCCAGCAACCTCCCAAAATACCTTTAAGTGCGAGACCGTCACGCCCAAAATCCGCCCTGAAGATTCACAACACTGTGACACTCACCCACTTTGGTATCTCGTCAATGTTTGAGTTCAACTCCTGTGCCAGACCCACAAAAATTACCCCTCACAAAACCACGCCATTAACTCATATTATGAAAAAAATCCACTTCTTTGGTCTCCCTGCAAGTCGATTCTGAACACACTCACCTCTATACAACCGCTTAGCCAACCGACTATCATCCAACCTTTCCATATGACCAAACCAACTTAATACACTCTCATTTATTCTCACATTCACGCCTTTCTTCGCATCACACAGCTCCCTAGAATAAATAATTATACTTGTTCCAGGTGATTTCACATAGCAGACTCTCCTTACCTACCATCATCACCATACTCTTCTGTACATTTACTTTCAAATCCTTTCTTTTACACACCCTACCAAACTTCTCAAACTTTCATCAGACTCACTACACAAAATCAGATCATGTGCCTACAATATGCAGGGCACCCTCCACTCTCCATCAATCTAATCCCCATCAATGCCACCCCTGCCTTAAAATCTTTCCCCACCCCACCCATATGCAAAGTGAGCATCCATGTAAACATAACACAACCTTTCCTCACTCCGCCATTAATGTTAAATCATTCACTCTCCCCTTCATTTATCCTTAGGCATGCTTCATTATCAACATACATACTTTTGATTCCATTCAGACGCCTAAAACAATACAATACATCATTAACACTTGCCACGGAGCTTCACTATCGTCATACATACTTTTGATTCCATTCAGAAGCCTACCACCAACACCATACATCACTAACACATATATATATATATATATATATATATATATATATATATATATATATATATATATATATATATATATATATATATATAATATAACATATATATATATATATATATATATATATATATATATATATATATAAAATACTAACTGAGGTACTAGAAATTTCCTTCCTCCCCATCCGCTTTTCCCAAACCCTGAATGAGTTATTGATGAGACTGTTCGTCCTTTGAGTCATGGATGTGACTTGTGCCTCAAGTTCGCTTGGAATTACAATGTTGTGTTTGCGGGCTGTAAATTTAATTGAATTTTTATCTTTAATCAGATGAAATAAAAAAAAAAACTTAATACACTAAAATAATTTTTTTTTTTTTTTACTGTAAACGAATAAAATAGGGAATTAAAATGCTAAATTTCTTTGTAATAAAATGATTAAAAGATATAACTGTTGTCATAATAAAGTGTTGCATAGAAAAATAAAAAAAAAAATTGAAAGGTTAATTAATATTTCTTACAGGTCAAAACTTAAACTTTAAATAGGTTACTTTAATATTCTTTCTTTCAAAGATTAAACTTTAAAAAAGTAGTTTAATTTATATCTTATTTTAACAAGCTCAACTTATAATTATAATACAATACAAAATTGAATATTAATTATAATTAATATTCAATTTTGGATTAACTTAACAGGTTTATCACAATTTAAATCTATAAACATTTGTATCTAAAGAAAAATTATTCTCAGAGAACTAAAATAAGGTATAACATTGTATTCTAGTTAATAATAATAATAATAATAATAATAATAATAATAATAATAATAATAATAATAATAATAATAATAATATTCAGGACTATTCGAGAATAAAAAGAAGTTAAAACTTTTAATATGC